>JAJHUR010136464.1:0-13167 GCA_027495735.1 Lutjanus campechanus
TTGGTGAGGTAAGAATGCAGAATCTTAGCGTTTGTTTTTTTTAATTCACTAGTATTAGAGATGGAACCGAGCCCCATATTTGACTCAAAGCATTCATCAGCATTGTTGGCAAGGGAAAATAACTGCACCACCGTACATCTGGAATGAAGAAATAAACTCCACCTCACACATGTAACAATAAACCAGCACTAAAATGATAATTACCAACATAAACCACCATGTTCTGAATAAACACATTACAAACACATTAGAAATACACTGAAAACATGTAACAACCACTAACAAAAGCTAACATTTGCAATTCGAAACAAATGTCAAATTTAAAATCTCAGCAATGCATCGTTGGAATGTCACAAACCACAATGGTTTAAGGACGCCGTTAAACAGGTTACATTACACAAACTACACAAGCTTTCCATACTGAAGTTCAGTTTCAGCCTCATGTAATATTACAACTACTTAGACTGGATATAGTGGGAAACAGCTAAGCCTGGCCTCTGTCCAAAGGTAACAATTCACCAAGCAGCCTTATTCATCTCTACAAAAAAAAAGTGTAAAAATGTGAGTACAGGGGGGCTATGTTTCTGGCTATTTCTTGGCCAGCTCCAGTTGCTAGGCAACCAGTAGAGACTCCAGGAAGTTGCTGGCCCCTTCCAAGAAATAGTCACATAACCCATAAAACCCATAAAAATGTGTCTTATTTACACTTTGGTTGTTGTATGGTTTTAACACATCATCTAGTGTGCTTGGTGCTGGGAGTCACTTTGTGTTATCTTTGAATGGAGCCCATTTCTGGTCTTTATGCTTAGCAAGACTATATATGATATGATAAATGGCTGCTGGTGGTAGCTTCATATTTCCTGGACAGATATGAGAGTGGTATCGATCTTCTTATCAAACTCTCTGCAAGAGAGTGAAAGAGCGTATTTCCCAAAATGTCAAACTATTCCCTTAAGGCAGAAAGAGGAAGGTACTTTCCGGCTCAAAACAAGAACTGAACTATTGATCTTTGTTAAGAGATTCAGGGTCCAAAGTCTTTAGAGAGAAAAATGGAGCAAACAGCTGATGGACGGAAAATCTAGAAAAAATTATTTATTTATAAAGTTTATTTTTTTCTGTAAAGAGAGAAAGAAAATAAGTGGATGTGGAAAAATATGTGGAAGGTGGACAGCATCCTGTTTGGACCTGAAAGCAGTCAAGTCGTTTTTTTCTATGTAGCACATTAAAAAACAACAGCTGTTGAGCCAGAGTGCTTTCCAGTCAAGGCAGATGGGCTAGTATCAGCCTCAACAGGTGATAGAAGAAATAGATACAACAACACAATGTCAGCAATAATACAACAAAGGTAAAAAGAAAATACAATAATGCAATAATACAGAGAAGCCAAGACTAAAAAATGGAAGGCAAGATTAAAAATAAAACCTGAGACAAACCAGAATCAGAGCAATAAAATCAGTTAGATGAAGCACATGTAGGATAACAGAATTAAAATGCAGAAGAGGATGTTGAAAATAAGTTAAGAGGGGAACTAAAAAAAAAACCATCAGGCAGAGAAGTTGTTGTGTGCAGAATATTGAATTAGCATGTCAGTGGTGTACTGAGGTGCTAACCCATGTGCATTTAAAAAAAAAAACAAGTAGTAGAATTTTAAAATCAGTTCTGTATTTAACTAGTAGCCGATGTGAAGACAGGAGTAATGTGTTACATGGAGTTGAGAAAAGGCTGGACAGGGTCAACCACATATATGGGGAGTTGCAATAATAATCGACCCAAAAGGTGGTAAGGCATGGATACTCGTTTCTAGGTCCTTGTGGGACAAAAATGGTTTTAATTTGACTAAGAGTCTAACTTGTTTATTAAAATATAATGAAGTGTCAAAGAAAACGCCAAGATTTTTTTTTACTCCATTATGTAAATTTGCACACAAAAGCATAAATGCACTTCTTAGGCATGCGACAGAGGTAGGAGGGCCAAAAATGATCATTTCCATTTCATTCAGCTGTTGGAAGCATTTAATCCTTTAGACACTTAAAAAAAAGATTGTCCAGTGATCAGGTATTGTCGGGCGTGGCTGGTAAATAAAGTTGTCTATCGTCTGCATAACAGTGATACAGGATATTGTATTTCTTGAAGATAGAGCCTGGGGGAAACGCGTACAATGAGAACAAGAGGGGCCTAGAATTGACCCTTGGATGATTTTACATTTAATGCAAGCAGGAGATGAGGAGCAGTTTCCTGTTGAGACTGAAAATGCTCTTTCTTTCAGAAAGGAAGTGAACCATTTTAGCACAGAGTCTCACAGACCGACTTCTCCCTCCTTTCTGGGAAATATGGTCCTAATTACAGAAACACTTGAACTAATATCACAGCTGGTGAGAGACGGACTGATAATCCCCTCATTTAGTTTCTACCAGGATACCTAGTTAATATTCAAATAGTATGTGATGCTTGAAAATGTTATTTACTTGATATTTAATATTTCTACATGTTTATTCAGTAAATGTTTATCTGAGTGCATGAACTGATTACATGATTAGAAAACTATTATTTTTAGTTTTTCCCATTTAAAATAAATTGCATCATAAAGGCCATACATAAGAGATAAGTAAGAGGTTTCAGAGTCCTGCAGGAGTCAAACCAAATGAGAGATATCTGCCACACAAGCAGTGTGGGCTGTGATGCCTCCACCTGAGTGCCAGATGGGGGGAATAAATATTTTAAGCTTTTAATATTTGACACGGAGTATATAATTGAGTTGAGGCTGTCGGAGAGAGATTTCAGAGTAGTATAATCTTTAAAGCAATGCAGAATAATGTGTCTATGTTTCTTTCAGTCTCCGTTCCCTGGTGATGATGAGGAGGAGGTTTTTGACAGCATAGTGAACGATGAAGTGCGCTACCCTCGCTTTCTCTCCACTGAAGCCATCGGGATCATGAGAAGGGTAAGATTCTGCTCACTGACAGTCTCCTGTCACTCCTTTTTTTTTGCTTTTCATGTTCGAAATATGTAAATTTAAGCTCTACAGTCCAAGTCGCAATACATTTTTAGTCACTTAGGCAACAAAAAATACAACAACGGCATATCAGGGCCATTTTAGGTTAAAAAAAATAAACAAAACAAAAAAATTTGGAGCCAGGGGTAGGGGTAATATTCCAAGAAAAGATCCATGTTTCAGTTTGCAAGGTTGGATCAACCTCATTCCACCACAGACGGCGCCACTTGCCATGTATTATAACTGTAGTGGATGGCCTAATCAAATCATTGTAATTGGATTTAGCAATAAGGAAATACTTGAAGATCAATTCATTTGTTGATCTGTCATACTGTATCCTGCTGTACCGCAAATCCCATTTGAATTACATGTAGATGTAACCAGAGATATACTTGCATTGTTCTATTGTGTTTTAGTTCCTCATACACGAAACAAATCAGCTATAAAACAATGTACTGCAATGACGCTGATCTAGTCATGCAAAGTGAAGTGATGTGCTTCCTGTGTTTTTAATTTTTTATTAATTTCCGAGAAACCTACAAAAAAAGGTGGCTCTAACATGCTGTCATAGAATACTGTATAAATTTGGTGTAATCGTTGCTTTTTGTTGATCTGTTTTGCTAGTTGTTGAGAAGGAATCCTGAAAGACGTCTGGGCTCTGGAGAAAAGGATGCTGAAGATGTCAAAAAGCAACCTTTCTTCAGGGTGAGTGTCCATTTTTAATCTTCTAACATTATCAGTCCCTCCAGGAAGTTGAGATGTTGTGATCGCAAACCCTGTGAATTTTGCATGACCTTGCAATTTTGTCCAATCGCTGCATTTTTTTTCCACAAATTTGACCATTGTAACTTCTACCAGTCGTAGCAGTCCACTGTGCTGTGTTGTTCAGCAATCCCACCTTTTCATTGCAAAAAATGGCCTAAAAACTTTGCAACACGCATCATAATTTTTTTTTTTTTAGAAAAGCTGACATTTAGGCCGCAACAATCCCCAAAAAAAAGCAGAAAATCCTGGAGGACTTTGAGTTTTGATTTTATGTTTTTTAGTTAAAATAAAGGTTAAATGAATGAAAACTGCAGGGCGTACTGAGATTGCGTCATGATGAGAAACTAAATGTTAATATCTTTTAGGGCATGGACTGGGAGGCGCTTCTTCAGAGGAAAGTCCCGCCCCCATTCATCCCAACCATTGGAGGGAAAGAAGACGTCAGCAACTTTGACGTGGAGTTCACAGCTGAGCCTCCTGCCCTCACGCCGCCCCGCGAGCGCCGCACCCTCAACCACAAGGAACAGGACTACTTCAAGGATTTTGACTATGTCTCCGACCTGTGCTAGGGTCAGGGGTCACAGGGTTATTAGCTGCCCACTGCCAGCCACAGACTCTAAAACGAGACTGAGACGTGAAGGCTGACTCTCTGTCCCGAACACGGAGAGACGAGAGGCGAGAATCGCTCTTACTCTGACCTCTTTCTCTCCGTCTGTCTGTGTGTGTGTTTGCGATGGGATGGACTGGCTGGGGGCCAAGTACGTGTGGACGGGGATCAGTGGAGTCTGACCGCATGTTGCACACATAAGCAGTGTCACAGATCTGCTGACCTCTAGAGGGTCAGCAGATCTGTGACACTGCGTGACTAATAGAGGAGGAGGAAGTGGTGATAATAACGTAAAATAATCCAGATTATGTAACAAATGGAAGATGAGATGATGGACCCTGCTGTCGGTCCTGCCTGGCAACACACTGAAACATAAAACAAAAGAATCGGTGATCGTACTGAAATGCTCGGAGAGCCTAAAAATCACAGAGTCAAAGAGTGAAACGTGATTATTCTGACAGGAGGCAGTTTGTCTCTTTCTTCCTGTACTTGCTCTCGTATCTTGTCCCTTTATCTCTCCCGTTTGTTGCTGCTAAGTGTGTGTTTCGCTGTGTACGGTGTCCCTGCTGCCTCAGTCAAGAATGTATCCACATCACCTGCAATCATGCACCACCTGTACATGAACACATGGGGGAGCCAGAGGAGAAAGAAAATTCTGTGAACGTTTGACCAGACCTGCTGCCTGTTGGGGCAGAAAACAAGCAGAGCATGTGGTGTGTTTGACAGAGCTGTTTGTGTGTCTGTGCTCAGTCTCATGTTGGACACCTTCATCGTTCTCTCTTTCCACTGTCTGTCAGTACAACACAGATTTTTAACTACAATCATTTTTCAGTGACGAAGCTTTTACAAATTTTGTTCTTTTTTGTGATTTCTATTTGTTTCCCATCTGTGTTTCCTCCTCTGTCATTTGCTGGTGAAATGTGTTGGAACTGTGACTCAGTAAAGATGTGAACCCAACACGCAAGTATTGATCGTTTATTGTTATTAGCAGGTTTTCCTTTTAGTTGATCAGCACTTTCTGAGCAAAAGAGGAAGCCATTGTGCACGTCTTTGCATCTCTCTGTAACCCCAAGGATTGTCTTCATAGGAGATCACCTTATTGGTTCTTGATAGAGCCTTTTATAAAAGGTCCGCTTGGAAACTTTTCAGAGTTTTTTACCTAGAACCCAACAAAGTTTATGCCTAGAACCATCTGTGAAAGGTTACACCCTGAATCCCCTATGAGAGGTTCTATATAGTACTATGGTGTAATGGTTCCACACAGAACCCTTGCTGGGGGTTCTATCAGGAACCTTTCCACCTTCAGGACTGTCCTGATAACCTTTTTATATTCCAAAGGTTTTATCAGGAACCCACCTCAAGAGTTCTACCAAGATACAAAACCCATAAAGGGTTCTTCAGTTTGTTCACATGGATGAACCCTTTTGGTTCCTGGTAGAACATTTTATAAAGGTTCCACTTGGAATCCTGTCAGAGAGTTCTACCCAGAACCCAACATATAGGGTTATAGCTAGAACCATCTGTAAAAGGTTTCACCTTTCACTGTTCACAAAACATCAGCAAGTCACTGAAATAAAGAATTGGTCAGTGAAGTGGACAAGAGAGCAGCATCAGCTGCACAGCAGCGGAGAAAAGAACAAATGATTTGTCATCATGATGTTCAGACAAAAAGTCCATCAGATGTGATCTTTTTTTTTTTGCATTATCAGATTATGGTAACTGATGTTGACAGCAGACAAAACTAAAAGTTAAACCTGTGGAAATGTTTCATAGATACTCTTTTTCTTCAGAGTTGGACACGGCATATCCTTCAGATACAATAACCAACATTATTAAGCAGTGATTGGCACTATAGAATAAACGAGTTCTGACAGATTGTTTGCCCCAAAGTTTCTTTGAATCTAAAAATGGAAGAGTGTTTTGGCAGAGAATAGCAGATGTAATTTAGTTTATGGGTCAAAGTGACACCAGGGTAGGAAAGTTGGCCTTAAGCCACATCAGTTGATGTCCACATCAGTTCTCCGAACTCACAAGAGCTCAGATGGATTTTAACAAACTGGTAAAATGTAATATGAGGACTAAAAAAGGCCAGCTAGCTTGGCAGCAAGAAATGCATGTGAATAGAGACTGATTCAGAGCCAGGTCGGGTCTCAGCTGTTATTTTTAATGGTCGTTATTAAAAACATTTTTGTAATTATCAGGAATGAAGCTGGACAGAAGAAATGTGGACATGCATGCACAAAGAATGCAAAACACGCTTGCAGTGTAAGAAAAAGTCTGAAAAAGCTATTAAGAAAGCTTAAATATGCAATTATATTATAATTATGAGAACATTACCACTCATTAAAATAAAACAAGTATATTTCAGTAGACATTACTGGAAATTCACCCAGCAATACAGTCACAAATAATTTTAATGAATGATTTATCTCTTGTATGAACATTACGTCAAATAACATTTGCAACAAATCAATATTAAGGTCCAGTATCTAAGATTTATAGGGATTTATTGGCAGAATTTAGCAGAAATTCAATATAATATTCATAAGCAGGTTTTCATTAGTCTATAGTCACCTGGAAATACTACTACTACTACTACTACTAATAATAATAATAATAATAATAATAATGATAATAATAATAATAATAATAATAATAATGATAAGAATAATAATGAGAAGAAGAAGAAGAAGAAGAATATTTGTGTTTTCATTACATTAGAATCTGGCTGTTGCATATGTAGTATATGAACTGAAAAATACATTTCCTCGCAGCTTTCAGCTATGATACTCCTTACTTTCCTCAGAGACTTCTCTGTTGTTGGATTTGGCATTAGGGTGACTGGCCGTCCTGAAAAATTTAGGACAGTCCCAAATTACAAGCAGTTAGTCCCAAATCCCATGTCCTGTCCTTTTTGTCCAGAATTATAATTTACTTTTACTTTACTTTTACTCTTTAGATAAACTTGAATCTTTCAGTTTTTGGATCCCCTAAAAATTTGTATTTCAACCCAATTTGTCATTATTTGCGCTTGAAAATTAAATGATTGCAAGTGAAAATATTAAATTATTAACCATTATTCACTTTCACTTCAATGTTTGTACTCAACATTTTTTGTAATATGAATTTTTGGCTTTCTAAAACTCGATCAGGCTATCACAAATAACATTGTTGATGTTATCTGACCAGTTAACATACATAAAGAAATATCTTAAAAATGTGTTTGTAAGCTCATACAGCCAAATGACAATCCTATCTGCTGAAAAGACATTTTAAAATAGCTGTAACATACCCGTCCCTGTACCAGGACACTGTGCCTCATGTCGTCCTTAGAGTCTGTAACTGATACCAGTATTTAATTTGGTTTGTAGGCTGCGCATTTCAATCACTTTGGGGCTACAAACAATGTTAAATGAAAGTGTTAAAGAAAAGAACCATTATTCATTTTCTTTTTTTCTTTTCTTTTTTAAAAATTTTTTGTCAAAGCCACATGGAGCCAATGAAGAGGGGCAAAAGAGTCGGAGGTTGCTGAAACCTCTTATAGGGCCTGGAGCATGCATAGAGCAGAGGAGACTGCACAGTTAGACCTGTGCAAACCTTTTTTTGTTTTTTACTTAAACCTAGTTTAACCATGTGATATACAATAGTACACTGAACCCAAAAGTACATTGAAATAGTTGTTTGAGAGCATAATTTGAAAACATAAAATGGAAATTAAAACTGACTTAGATGGAACAAGCACTGCTATGCAATATTAGTAGAGCTCAGTCTGAAATCTGAGTCCTGAGTGGAGTGTATTGTGGCTTTTATCGGCCATAGTGCTTTTCCATAGTGCTGTTTTGTTGTATGTTTTCTTTGGAAACATGGGGAGAGTTTCTGCTTCTGTATGTTCAACTAAATGGTTTAAAAGAAACATCTTAGCTCAAGAAATGGAAAATATGTCCGTGTCATTAATCTCTCCAATGGACGGACATGATGTGCGTGTGCGTGCGTGTGTGTGTGTGCTGCCCTTTACTCCCCTCCCAAACATTTCACCTGTCAGTCAAACTCCTGAGGTCCACCCTTCTCCTCCTCCATCCCTCCCACCTCCCCTCCCTCTCTCCCTGCAGCCCTCCTTCCTGTTGCCATCTACGCTTGGAGACGTTTTCAGGGCCTTTTATTCCTCTTCTCGCCATCCCTCTCTCCACTCTGTCACACCATCCCACAGTCCCTCCCATTGCCCCTTTAATTGTGTCTTTACAACTCCTCTCCCCTGCGCTCCCACTCGGTGTGTAAAATGAATTTCCACTGAGAAATATTTCTCACAGGTCGCACCTCAGCTGGATGAAGGTGCCTGACGCGACACAAGGCTGAGAGTTGAGTTTTTCTTGCGTGGTTGGAGATGTGGAGGGTGTGTGTGACTGCGTGGTTGTGTGTTTAGGAAATGAGGGGGGCGTGTGTTGTTGAGTTGTGAACACAGCAGTGCAACAGCTGGATCAGCAGTCCGCCTGTTTGTCCCTCCGCGCAGCGCCGCAGGTGAGTCCAACTTTTCTCCTCATGTTTTGTCCAGCAAATGTTTTCTCAGAACTTTTAGGAATCCTTAAATGAACTCCAGACATGACAAATATTAACTGGCTGTGAAATACTTTAGAGGGTAATACACACGTATCTCACAATTTGTAATCAGCAAAACTTGGCTGTAGCTACTTTGACGACTTAACAAGCCGTAGTTATTAAATTAAATAAAACAAGAAATACTCTAACTTAGACCCTTATTATAATTTATTAGGAAGTAATAAGGCAAACATTACAGCACAATTGTGCTGTAAACTTAAGTGGTGTTTTCGCTATTACACCCTGACTGTTATTATTATTATTATTATTATTATTATTATTATTATTGTTATTGTTGTTGTTGTTGTTGTTGTCATCACTGTAAAATGAAGTGTGACCCACATTTAATATATTCCTCTTTAATTTATTGTTTGCTCGTCAAAGATGAGTTTCTCTTGATTTTTCTGAAGACGGACAACATTGTGTTACTTACATTTACGTTTTTGATAATGATAAACATTTAGAAATATCTGATGTAGACACTTTCCTGGAAAATCTATGGAAGACCATTTCTGTCAAAGAAAAAAAAAGTAAGTCATGATAAAAATTAAACGATATGGTGTGTCAAAATTACTAGACAGTAAATCAAAAGTTTTACTTTTTCTCTCATTTTTGATTTACCATCCCATAATTTTGGTTTGCAATCTTTTTTTTTTAAAATCTAATAGTTCCTACTTACTGTCTCATTTTTTTGTTTTGTTTTTTTTAATTTATGCCATAACGTCAACATAATGTTGCTTCAAACTTTTATCTTACTTATTTTCTCATCATTTTGATTTAGTATTTCCAAAATATTTACTTCATTATATGATCCATTTAAAAGTAAAATGTTTTTATGTAATAATTCTGACTAATTTTTCCTAGGCACCTTTATTTCTATTATGACTAATATTACATGTTTTTTTTCTTGTCTTGGCGTAAATGGGCTTCCATATAAACCAGAATGGCTGGTTAAAGAGAATATGATGAATAAGACTTGTTTTATTTGACTATCAGTCCAAACCTATGTACTTATAGACAGAAAAAAGAAAAGCAGCAAATCTTCACATTTGGGAAGCAGAAAATAGAGAATGTTACCACTTTTTAAAATTACTGAAACCAGTAGCTGATGATTAATTTTCTGTAGCTTGACTAATCAATTAATTGAGTAATCATTGCAGCTCTAACGATGGGATCAGTGAATGACCAGATTATTTTACTGCATTGCACATATTATCTTATGAAGAGTATCTCTCATAGGCCTGCATACTGTGATAAGTGAGTAACTGAAAATAGAACTGATTTGTCTGTTTCCTCATGTATGACCAGGATGTTGCAAGAGAGGTCTTCACAGTAAGTCAGTCTAGTCGTGACAAGTTCATGATGCCTTCACTGTCTGGTGTTGGATGGAGCGTTTTCTCCCTCCTCCTGCTCTGGAGGGGAACAGCAGGTAGGAACATCATTAGGACGTGTGGACATTGTACCCATTTATCTTTAGACCAACAAAAACATATTACTGAGGCATGAAGACATTAAAAGTAACAAATGTGAGATTTCTTCTGCTCAAAGAGTCGAAAGAAAAAAAGTAAATGGCAATAACACTAGGCCAGTGTTTATATATAAAGACATGTATTGCTGTGTGTAGATTGTGGATTGACGGGATCAGAATGGCAAGGGAGCCGTTCTTCTGGGATTGGGATTGGGGAGTGTTTCTGTGGGAGTGGAACGGGACAGGAGTTAAAATCCACTCCTGCATCACCCTCTACTGTGAAAGCCTAAACATTTAGGCAAGGAGACAACAAGCGAAGCCCTTAGCTTAGGGAAATATTTTGCTTCAGGGCCAAACTAAGTTTGAAACTTAATGCAACCAGGCGCAGAGCAAAACTGAAAATTGTTACATAGTTTCTTCTGGGAAGTTTTCCAGTCCCCTCTGGCAGGGATTGAAGCTCAGTGTGCACACGTCAGACTGTCTATTGTGTTACTCACACAGAGAGGAGGAGAGGGATACAGTGAAAGAAAGCAGAACACAGAAGGAGAGTTTCAAGACCTCAGCAAACAGCAGCCATGGAGGTTTCAGACCAGCAAGCAGAGCATTGATCTCACTTAAAACTCATGTTATTTGTTATCTGACGGGTGAATATTGGTGTACACCCCACTGCAGTTATTGTTTCATTTTCACTCCACTTCATAGTCATGCGTCTGCTGTTCCTCCACAGTTCAAAGTGTGGAGATGCGATGCTCTGTGGTTGGTCCAGTGGGGGAGCTGCACCCTGTTCAGGGTCTGCTGGAGAGGTTTGAGGCTGGTCCGGGATGTGCTGCTAGAGAACACGGGAACAAGGAAACTCATGTCATTGCAGTGGGGAGAGTGACAAACAGCCCTGGAAACAAGGTAATGAGCTCTTAGTATCCTAAGAGATCAACGTCCCGGACTGTTAAAGAACAGAAAGAACAGTGTCTGCCACATGTCATAAGAAGGTGGGATGATAATAACTTTAATTTCTAATTCAAAGTGGATGTAAGAGTATAGCACCCAAAACTGGCAAAATGTAGCCTAGTAAAAGGCCATTACATTATTGTAGATGTCACAAATATAACAATTTAAAAAAATTAGAATAAAGCTGCAAGCCTGGATTATATTTCTGAACAGATGCTACACGGACAGCTGCGAACACCAAGTATGCGTAGTAGTTCCACATTCCACACATGCACAGTCAATCAGCATCAAGAGGAACGGGTTAGTAGCCATGTAGACAAGTCACGCAGTCACTGCAAATTGGGGGTATGCAGATATCTGCATAGAGCCTACGCATACCCCCTCTGATGATGGGACTCTTGCGCACACAGAAAGCATAATACCAGCTTTATACTTCTCCTTCAGCCACCAATAATGGGGCTTTTGCATTGACACTTTTGGCTGCGTTGAGTCAAATAATGACACGCTGATTTGCATTTCCATTGACACTTTTACCACGCCAAGCTGAGCTGAGTCATGTCTGAGGTGGGGGATGAGACTTGGGCCAAAGCAAGCCCAACCCGCCTCCTAAAGGGTTGCAAGTGACATTTCTTCCGACACGGCCAACCGTGACAACACTCTGTGTCTGTGCAGGAGGGCAGAGATTGAAAGAGGTCTTTAAAAGTCTCTGGGTGTGCAGCTCTCAGTACTTTTGTGGCTTCTACCTGAATCTCTGTGGTTTGAAGTTTGGCTTCTCATCTGCGTTGCTGTTTATGCTGTCAGGTATCTGCTTTATTTTACTGTTTCATGTTCACTTTCAGCTGACAGGAGTCATGTTAAGTTATGTTGATGCAACATGTCCTGATTTTGTTGCTTCATAATAAAAGCTTTCGAAAAACAAAATAGCACAGAATTTGTTGGAAATAAAGTCTTTGAGCTAAGCTCATTTTCAGTTAAAAGATACACCTTTAAACAGGTAGGCCTCTTGTATTCTTGCTGTGCTGGGCTGACGTGTCGAGTCAAACTGAGTCAAGCCAGGCCAGGACATGTGTATGGAAAAGGGGTATCAGCTGATCAGATAAACTAACATTTCAGATATTTTACTCTTACAACTCATATTTCATATTATTTTTGGGTCTTGGCACTTTTATATTAATTTTCTATTTTCCCAAGGTTTTTCAAGGTAGAAAAACATCTTGGACTTTATTTGTAGATTTTTGTGATTTAGACAAACTGAGGAGTGTTAGCTAGCTAACTTACAAGAGTTTACACAATAACACTACAGCAGTTTAACAAGAGTTAACATTACGTATACTGGTTGGTGTTGTTTCATGACAAAGGTTGGCTTTAGCTTAGTAGCTAGCAGAAAAGGCTGGTGCTCTGTGTGTTTAGCAACCAGTTCTTACACAGTTCTCCACTGACACACACACACACACACTCACACACACAAACAGGAAACTTTTGCTAAAACTTTAGATTTTTCTGTTCTATTTTAATTATTTAACTAACAATTAGTTGTTATTTATTGATGTATATATATATATATCCTTTTTTGTCTTATACATACTGAACATGTATGACGTTAGATGTCCATAATGACAAGAATATACCACATTTCAACCCCTTCCTCTTCTGTCTGCAGGTGACGGTGCTGCTGAAGCCTTTGTCTCTGCCCCCCTCACCTCTCAGAGCCCTCCACCTGCTGCTCAGCTCCAAGCTCCCAGTCACCTGGTGGCTGGAGGCTGAGAGACTGCCCCCCAACATCCCAGTGCTTGTGCA
>JAJHUR010136465.1:0-14307 GCA_027495735.1 Lutjanus campechanus
GCCCCAGTCACTGACACCTGTCCTGGTGAACTCACCTGTGTACCTTCTTGCACCCACACGCCACCCAGTGTTCAAAAAGACTAACAAATTAACAAATAACCCATACTAATGTCACAGCTGCAACAGTTAGCTTAGTACATATTATGCATAATGCGCTCAGTGTCTTAGATAATCGTTAGCTTAGCACCGTTAGCTTGTCACTCAGTATTACACCAACGTTACAGTAATTTAATCATAGCTTCATTCAAACTTGACAGAAACAAATCATAACAAATTGGTTCGTCTTTCCACAGTTTCAACAATCACCAACTCTGGTTTGGTTGAAATAAACCTTTAATTCACAGAGTTAGATGTGAAAATATTCCTTGTGTCCTGTCTGCCCTCCTGCTCACTCCTCTCCTGACATTTCTGCATCTAACATGGTGAATTAGGGCTTTGCCCTAATTTGCCCTGGTATGCATTATTGCCCTCCAGAAGCTAACTCTGCTAGCTGCTAAAGTTGGTGGTTGCTATGCAACATGTAAACAACAGTGTATTGACATACTGGTTCACACAGTATTAGAAGTAATAATTGTTGAAGCCACAAAATGGCTGTAAAAAAACAGAAGGGTGAATAATTAGTCTTTAATTAAAATATAATGATAAAATACTTTTTGTTGGGAATATGCAAACATAAGGCGAAAAATAAAGAAGTAAAGAAGGTCAAGAGGAAGTTTGTTAAAATGGTTTGAAAATATGAACAAAAGACCAACAATAGTACTTTTACACGTTCTTATTTGTTAAAAACTGACAATTTACCTCACATAGGGTGACATCTTACTGAGTTAATGGGGCAACTTGTCACAAACACATTGTGTTCTTCCATTTATATTAAAGTGAGAAGTAAAAATTGAAAGATTAGACATATTTTTATTTAATTTAAGATGGAAAATGAGTGATGGTGAAGTACGGAGACCAAGAAAATAAAATTACAGCAAAAAATGAGACTAGATGTCTTGCCCTCCTTATATGAAAACATTCACACACAAAACAATCATGTTTTTCACTTTATTTTAATAAAAGATCATTATGGTTGCAGGTACATCTTCAGATACAAAAACAGACTTTTGCCAACATTCATGCACAGTCACACTCTCAAGTGCACAGACAGACCTTCAGTGAAACCAAATACGCCCCAGTGCAACCTGAGATAACAGTGTTATCTAGCACACACTCACATAACCTCACAGTACCACCCCATTGTTTTTACTATTGCAACAGTGTTTGCAGAGTAACAGTCACTCTGAGGCTATTTTCATCCATAAAATAGACCCATAAATAGTAAGTAACTATTGTTTATGTGCCACAGAGTAAAATAACATGTTTAAAGTAAGAAAACTGTACAATGAAGACATAATAAACAATATATTAAAAGGGTTAATACATTCACTAATACATAAATCATTCATTGGTACATGACTTAATACAATATGCAAAGACAGCAGGTGTTACGGTAACAGACAGGCTACGTTTCACTGGAGCAGAATACGTACAAACACAGGACAGTGTGTGTTTGTATATGTGGCAAAAGTTTCCCATAAAATGTTTATTACTTATTTTCCAAGTTTCAGCCAGATGCAGAGATCCCATGTTGCCTTCACTGACTGTAGCATCATGTATCTTTAACATCATTACTGTGTGATGATCCTGTAAATAAATGGAAAGAAAAACATGATGTATAACTGATTAAATGTATAAGATGTCAACAGAAGTGTCAAGCAACTAAAAAGGCTCAGAGGCCTCCAAAGCTCCAAACTCTCATCTTGTAATACCCCAAGTGGCCACTAGGTGGGGCCATTTAGCCAGTAAAAGAAGTGTGGTGGTCATGTTGAGTTTCATATGTCAAAGGCTCTGCTGCACGCAGGTGTTTTCAGTTATTCTAGCTGATTAAATCTCTGCTCAGGTTTGATTTGGGCGGAGCCTTGATAGACGTTTGCTCTGGTGGCTGAACTCTGAACTTAAAGGAAGTTATTAAGACGTTAAACGTGCCCACACGGTCTGGAGCAGAGGTCTAATCAGCCAAATTAAATGGGAAAATCTACGTGGGAGTAATGTGTAATTGCGGGAGCTTAAAGTCTACAGTGAGATGCTGATTTATTAGGTAAACATGGAGCAGTTCATAAACAGCACAGTGATAAACCCTTCCTTTATGAAGCTTATCATCATCAGGTTTGTTGACACTGTGTCAGACAGGTGTTAATGTAGCTGTGTGGTCATTTTGGAAGCTGTCGTCTGTGAATCTCATTAGATTAAACTAAGTGTAGCTAGGAGTCGGCAATGTAGATAAATATTCTATAAAAGTATATGTAATTTTTATTTTCATAGCTATATCTATCATGATTATATAGTAAATTTAATAAATACATCTGCAAATTGAAAGTGGTGATAGATGGAACTACCAGATGGGAAAGGCTGCTTTTGGCAAACCAAGAGAGAGAATGTTGGTCTTACACTCAGTAAATATCCAAACGCAACTCCAATAAATTTAAAAAGATATTCATAAATAATATCCATAAATTTAAATTTAAGTATCATTTATGTTGCTCTATGGATGTGTAATAATGTGATTACAGCATGGATGTATAATGAAACCTAGATAACTGACTCAAGATGGCGGCCATTGAACTGAAAACTGCTCGCCAAGCACATAAGCCAAAAAGTTTTCTAGATTCTGTGTTTGCTTCTGTGTTGCGTGGTCCACTGCAAACACTCATTAGTTTTTTTCTAACAGGCCCAGCCCAGACATTCCTGCTCAGCCCAACGACTTTAAATTTGAATGACTTCAACTGGCAGAAGGGCTCAGCTGCAGTGCTGAATCCAGGTCTCTTAATACATCCATGGTTTACAGCCAGAAACAAAACAATAAATTAATGCAGGTTTAAGTAATATTAGGTTTGTTAACTGGTTATCATGCTAAATAGTTGTTAGCATTTAAAATGTTGAGCATGTTAGCATTTTTGGATGTTAACATGTGTACAGCTAGCATGAGAGTGTAACATGCGAACAGTTTGCATGTTCTCAATGTACTGACGGGTATTAAGCCATAAATCAAATTTTAGCATTTCTGAAAGTGCAGCAAAATAAATTCTCTGTGGGGAAAAATATGTTTTTATGGACCAGTAGTGCTTCTCCTTTAAAACAAAATGTGGATGATTCCATACTGACCTTCAAAGCTCAGTGTCTTCAATGGCCTCTGGTTCTTCTAGGGTGTCCAAACGTCTCTTGCAGGCATCCAGAAGTTTCTTCCTGGGGCCCAGAGGGATATGAATGCTGGTGAGGTCCTGATCTGAACAAAGCAGCAGAGCCTGCAGGTCGATCTTCTCCCTCCTGAAGATCTGCATGAACTCGCTGAGGTTTTGAGAGGCCAGGAAGGTCTCCAGAGGACTGTTCTCCGGCTCCAAGTCCTGATCCAACGCAACATCAGTCTCCTCCCAGGGTAACTCCTGAAGGTTCCTTTCTTGCAGGCTCAAGGCGCTGCCAATACTGTCCTCGTCGAAGCTGGGCGAGCGTCGAGGCAGATGTCCTCGTAGACGAACATTCGGTGCCCGGCCTACAGGTTCACTCCCTGCTACACTCCCTTCATCCCGCGCCCCGATACCAAACATGCCTCCGCTCATATAGTTCCTCCTGAACACCATGGTGCCGAGCCCAGGTCGGGTGAACAGGGAATCACGTCCGGAGTCGGCACTGATCTCCGAGTATGCTGCCTCATGGAGGCCCGGGTCGCTCATGGCACGGGAGATGGTGTCGGCATCGTCGTCATCGTCACGGGGGAACATGTCGCGGATATTAAGGCGCGACCGCTCCTTGGGGTTGGCGTACGTGCCCTGTTTGAGGAACATGACGTCGTTGCCAAGCTGCAGGCCGGACAGCGAGCGCACACTTTTCCTCCCGTCTTCATAGATCTTGAAGGTTCCATCAACCTGCTTCTTTTTCTCCAACTTCTTCTGTATCTTGGCCTTGCCCTTGGCTGTGGAGTGCAGGGTGGCCTGAGAGGAAAGTATAGACATTAAGAATTAAGAAAAATGACTAAACTCCATTTAGAATGAATTTAAACACTGTAAATGTTAGAACTCGTATAGAACTAAAGTCTTGCCCCCTTTTCAAGATGGTCTCTGTTCCTCTGGCTGTAGCCAGACAACATCGAGGGTTTCTTTCATTGGTCTTTCTGAAAAGTTGAAGCATGATACTTGAGATAAACAGTATCCTCCACTGTACCAGACTGTAAAACCTGAGCAGCTCATGATTTTAACAAAGATAAAGCAAATTTTTTGTTAGTATTCAACAATTACAGGTACAATAAGGTCTTGATAGCGTTCGGATAGCAAAGATTCTTGATACTCAGAGTCAGACACTGAAATTTTATAA
This sequence comes from Lutjanus campechanus, assembly GCA_027495735.1. Classification (NCBI taxonomy): domain Eukaryota; kingdom Metazoa; phylum Chordata; class Actinopteri; order Lutjaniformes; family Lutjanidae; genus Lutjanus; species Lutjanus campechanus. The sequence goes on from JAJHUR010136465.1 coordinate 4,408, forward strand.
AGGTATGCATCGATTCTAGAGTTCCCCTCAGTTCCAGAGTTTTAGCATCTTGCAGCTCATTATTTTGGTTTTATAGTCCACAACTTTACTGTTTTGGTTCCATCCTCGATTTGACTCTGAACCATTCTTTTTGGTTTTCCATTGGCAAAAGTTGTGGGTAGTTCCTAAACTCATAAATGAGTCCAATGACTGACCAATGTTTTGTGATCCTCGTCTTCTTTATGCTTATTTTTAAGATAAATGTCAGTGTTGTATTTACAGTTGTTTGGCTGCCCCCATGTGGCCCGAAAAGAGTCTTACTACTTTAAAATCCGTGGAAGGAACGTTTTACTTACATTTCAGCTTTTCAGAAAGAATGAGGAAAGACACTTATTTTGGGAAAATATGTCGAGAACTGAGAGCTAATAGAACAGCAGCTAACCCAAAAATGAGGCATGATCTATAAGTCAAAGACCAACCACCTGCGAGTATGGCATGTTGGAGGTGACGGTGTTGAACTTGCGGCTCAGTGTGCTCCCACTGGTGTAGCTAGAAAAGCTAATAGCATCCAAGTTGTCTAAAGCCGCTGACTCCTTCATGAACTTCCTCTCCATACGTTCCCGGTGCTTCTTCTGGAGCTTCGCACAGTCTTTGATCCGGCGCTCTGCGGCGCGGAACGCCCGGTCTTTGAGTTTGCCAACCACCTTTGGGTTGAGGGTGATCTGCTTGGCAGCGATGGAATCCAGGTAGCGAACACAGTCCATGTGACCCTTGGTGGCGGCCATGTCCAGCGGAGTGTGGTAGTCATTGTCCAGACACCACACGTTGGCACCGAAAGCCACCAGGAAGGACAGGCAGTTGTGGTGGCCGTTGGCAGCTGCCAGGTGGAGCGGTGTGTTGCCCCAGATGTCACACTTGTCCGGATCACCTCTGGAAGACAGAGCAGGAGACAAGAAGCCATGTTGGATCTCAGCAGTACATTCATTTGAATGATTTCTGTTACTAATCTTAAAGAACTACGCTGCACATTTAAGGACATTGATCACAAATGATGTGAAAATTACTGACGATAAACTTCCAACGCAGACTAAAGCGTTTCAACACATGCTTCAACTTGCTGAGAAAATCAACTTACAGGGACGTGAAACTGCAACAATCAATGTATTTATATTAATAACAAATAATTATCACCAATGCTGCATTTCCCCCCAACTGCTGTCAGGTTGTCAATAATAAATATGCAACTTCTAAAATAAAAGTCTTGGGCAGGTTTAGGCACCAAAATAACTTAAAAAATGAGTTTAAAAGTTCTTAAAACAAATAAATTGGTCTCAAAAGGGAACCAAACCCTGGTCGTTGTGCTGACTCTCATGAAAAATATGTGTACAATACAATTTGTGTCCAAAACACTAATATAGAAACTTTGACTGCCTGTTGTTGACTGTCTGAACCTGATATATTAATTTTCTGTACCTGTAGGTCTATTCTTCTTTGACCACTGCTGTAAAAAGGCCTTTGCACATCGCAGTGTCACTCACAGAAGATATTCAAGATAAGACGGCTGTACAAAATAAACGTACTCCTGATTCATGGTCCCTTTTCTGCAAAGGTTTCTAATTCTGCACCAAACATGTTTTCTGACAGAGGTCTGGCACGGTGCAGAGTTAACCCAGGTTCACTGAGAAACTCAACCTCACTTTGCTGATCCTCTTACACTTCAGACAAAAACTCAGGAAGTAAGACGACTCACATGACCTGAAATTATGTCACTTCATCTCCTGAACAGTGAGAAGGACCCTCAGGATGAGAGTCAGAGATGTTTGAGTTCGGTAATGTAACAGTTCTTTCAGCTTTCTGTCAACTAGCTGAGGGCTAGCATCTGCTGCTTGCAAAGATTTCATTAAAGCATAGTAGACACCACCAGATCCACACATCATGGAAATATTACTGTCATATCAATAAAGCACTACCCATAATGCTGTGCAACCAATAACAGGTCAAACAGCAACAACAGGACACACTGGACTTTGGCTTTTGGTTATAAACTGATTATAGTGCAGCATTTTGCTCACTACACACACCAGGATGTGTTTATATTGAACTCAAGTCCCTCCTCTTCCTGTTGTCTCTCCTCCCACATGGCCGGGCCGTGGCTGAGCCCTGATCAATAATTGAAGCGCTGCAGGTTAAACATGACAGAGGTGACTTTGCATTATTAATCCCACACACCAAGTCTTTTTTTTGCAGACACCCAGAGACAGTGTCACCACACACCGCAGGGTCACCGCCTTCATCAGCACGAACCCTGATTTCTGTCCCCGACAGCACAGAGATCACATTTAATATTAGAGCAGAGTAATGTGGTTTATTTTTATGTTCGGGAGGAATCATATTTTACTTTATATCGTTCCCTGTCAGCTGAAAGGCCAATTAAGCGGATCATGTTCCAAAGGTTCGGGCGAGAAATGTGTCGCTGTAGTAACACCGAGGACGAATCACACCGAACTGTCTCAAACAGTAACTTGACCATGTGCAGCTCTGCCAGCGGCTCTGACTCAGAGACGACACACAAACCTCACACCTGTTTACTAGCAACATGTACCAACGTGCAGTACTATCTGAGGACAGAAAACTCAAACTTCCTCTGGACAAAATGTGCTTGCTGAGCCCCCCACCATCTCCATCCATCTGTTAATTGTTCCCATCCAGTACAGGTCAAACAGCAGACTGCACACCAAGAACCAGAAACCAACCGGTACAACAAATGAGTATGTAGTTCTGTCAGTAGACTCCATCCTTTGATCCAGACTGCTGGATGAACTGACATAAAGTTTTGTACAGACATTTATGATCCCCAGAGGACGAGTCGTATTAACTTTTTAGATGATCTGCTGACTTTTTTTCTAGCACCATCATCTTATCTTGAGTGTCTACCTGCATCCAGGTGAGAACAGTCACAGAAAAAGCCATGTGATTATTTACACCCAGCCTGTTTGTTTAGTTATAGAGAAGGACAAAGTCCAAGTGGGGAGGAGGTTGTGATGGATGAATGGGTCAAATGTGGGACCTCCACCCAAGAGCTAAAGATTCCAATGTGATGTGAAGGAATTTTTGCAGCTTTCAGTTGCAGTTTGGTTTAGGAGGAGGTCAGGACAGGGACGACTAATTTCCCTTTCGAGTAAACGCAAATTTTCATTTAGAGTAGTCAACCAGTCTAACAGTGTGAAAACATGTTAAACAAAAAAAAACCTGTGTATTAAGAGCCGTTTGAAGCCGTTAATCACAGTCTACAGTTGCCAGATCGTATTTTAAATGCTGTTGAAATGTGACACTTTGCACCCTGCAATATGAACATTGTACAGTAACCTACAAAATATGACAACAACTCACTAAATGCTTTAACGTTTCAGACTGAGAAGGATCACAGTGTCTGCAGGTAAACGACATCGTTCACCCAGAGCTGACATTAGCTGACAGCCTGCTGCACAGTGTGGCTAACGTTAGCAGAGCAGCAGCAGCAGCAGCTGCTCTGCCTGCAGGTTAACGTCCATGTCTGTGCTGAATGTGGTCACATGTTGCTCCAGTCGAGTGGTTATATATCAGTTTATTCTGTCACAGCCTGCATTCAACCTTATTTTCATCTTCTACATTAAAACACTGACAAACTGCGCTGCTTTTACAAGCTGTCAGCTGTCCGACTTTTGGGGTTGGGTGGGCCATCGGGGCATTCGTGCTGGGCGAGAGGAGCTGCTGTCTGATGGCACCACAGTCCCGACTAGTGGCGGGCAGCTGCATAACACCTTAGAAGCAACAGTTAACTGGCATCGTACAGGAATAAAATATTGATAAATAGTTTAACCAACGAGTACTTCTGGTGCTGACTAGCGAGGGGGACAAGATTTAATCATAAAGCCAACTAATCAGTGTTTTGTGGACTAAAAACTAAACAATCAGCATGTGGGTGAATAGATAATGACTGAATTTTCATTTTGGGTGAACTATCCCTTTAATAAATAAAACTTGATTGATAAAACTAAATTGTGTTATAAGTTTTGAGCTGCTGTGTGAAACAGTTTTGTCAAAATGGAGGCTGTAGAGTAAAATTTGTCAGTGATCTTTGGGAAAGTTGAGTCAATGGCTCGTCTAAAAGACGTCACCCTGGACTTTAAGAAACTCACTTTTTTCTGACATTTTATAGAACATTTTATTTTCAAGTTTCTTACTTGACGACTACTTTGGCTCCTTGAGAGGTTTGTCTTTTTTTGTCAAATAAATAAAAGGTTTTGTAGGAAAATATCTGCAGCACGAACAATTAAAAAGGAACAAAATGAATCAGAAAAGTTACCCAAAGAAAAAGTGGAACACATCCAGTGAAACGTATCTAAACTCTCCTCTTCCTCTTTCATTTACCTTCTGCTGTGACCTCTGACCTGCAGCTCAGCTCTGGTCGTCTGTCTCTGCTTCACGTCCACTCTGCACCGCATCCTGCAGGGATGCTCGTATGAAGAAGACGCTCTATCCATCACCGTGACCTTTCCTGTGTCTGCACTTACTGCTCGCCTTATAAACCTGCCACCAGCGCCGTGACACACTGCTGCCTCAGACAACAGGCAGTAAATATTATGAAAGGCTGCTTTGTCTGTCTGCTAAACCTCCAACAAAAGATACAACTTATCTCAGCTGAATATAAACTTACTCCTCAGTTTTCTCTTACAAATACTCAGCAAACGCTCCGTGTGTGAGCGCGCACGAGGCGCTCAGACCGTATCGTTCATCAGTTTCAGTAATTGATCTGAATAAAAATGGCTTCTGTGTTGTAACTGAATCAGATTATAGCTGCTGATCTGCTATGTAATGGATTAGACTGAGCCACATACATCTGTGAGATTAAATTTAAAGTTATTGTGCTTCAGATGCATCAGTACGCACTCTGTCTGCTCCTCACTGTAGACTGTGTGTCTTTATGTTACGTGTTTGATTTCCTGCTGCAGTGACCTTTTCTCTGTAATTAGGCAGTTAAAATGTACAGACCTCCATCTGCAGCTGCACTGATTAGATGAGTGATGGAGGCAGGAACACGTGTGGCTCCATGATTTTATATTCATGCTAATATGAGCAAACACAGTCAGTGAGGTAAAGTCATAATATACAACAAATATAGACATACTCAATAGTTTTTTTTACAGTATTTTATATGTAATTTTATTCAGTATTTTATCTTTTAGCTTTTTTATTTGTTATTAGTGATGGTGATGTTGTATTTAATTTTTTCCTGTTTAATTTATATTATCCTAGTTTATTATTATTATTAAGGTCAGGCATGAGGAAAAAAATAGAGGAGGGGAAGAGGGAAGATTTTTTTGTGTGTTTTTAGAATAAAGTTGAACTTTCAGCTTTTAGACAAAATAACTCAAAAGAGAATAAAGCTGAAATGGAAATGGTGTTTCAACTTATTCATTATTTGTATTCTCAAAATGTAAATAAATAAAATAAAATAAATCTTTCTCCGCTGATTTATTACTTTTTCTTTTGCCTGGCATTAATAATTGTCAGTATAATTAATTTCACCTTGTAAAATTATACATTTTCATACAATTTTCTGCTATTTTCATTGTTGATTGATCTGTCTGTTATTATTAGTTGTCTGGTCTGTAAAATGATCAAAGTCCAAGATGACGTCCTCTGTTTTGTCCCCAACCTGAAGATATTCACTTTACTGTCAAAGATGTGTAAACAAAACAGAAAATACTCACACGTGAAAAGCTAAAGTCAGAGAAATTTACTCTGAAAGTTACTCTGAAGAATACTAATCAATATATTTCATGGTGAACTGTATTATTAAACTAAAACCTCATATTTTCAGTATTCTGTGTAGTTTTTATTAAGGTTTTGCATTACGTATCTTCAAATGGCTATTAGGACAAAGTAGGCATGATAATAAATAAATACTTTTCATGCGTATTTATGGGTGTATTGATGAGATGTCTAATGAATCAAACTAAATCTTCACACAAGAGAAAACAGTTGAAATGACTTTACTCTCACTGTTTAATGAGAGAAAACTCGCTCCTGGATGAAACAGAATCTTATCCAGATCCTGGTCCCGGGTCTCTGTGGACTCACCCTCTCCCCACGATGAGCCGGAGCGCCTCCAGGTTGCCGTGGTAAGCGGCCCATAAGGTCGGTGTCATCCCATCCTCGTCCGGTGCGTTCAGCTCCTTCCGTGTGGCCTCCTTCAGCACGTCCAGGTAACCGTCCCGGGCCGCCCGGTGGTACCGGTCGTTCATGGCGGCGCCCTCGGCTCACTCTGAGTTCGGTTCCATGGAGGTTCCGGAGGGTTTGCCCCGTTATTTAGGCAACTTTTAGTCCGGGACGAGGCGTGTGTGGACGGGCGGGCGGCCTGGAGAGGCACGGAGCTGCGGGGCTGACAGGCTGGTTGCTAGGAGACGAGCACGAGGCGTGCTGGTTGTCGGACAGGGGCGGAGCTAAGACGATTAGACCCGCCTCCCCTCGTGACCTTTCACTGCTTCTATTCATTTTATTATTGTATATTTATTTATTTTTTATTTTGTAAAGACACATTTTATTCTACTACTACTTTTAGAGGAGCTTCTCATAGCTTCTCTCTTAATGTTATATTTTTTTGTATATAGGTCAAATTATTTTCACTGTCAGGCACTGCCTGTATTCAAAGAAAAAGTCAATTTTTTATTTTTGCAGACTATTGTAGCAGTGATTAGATTTTAATTATTTGAATTGTGTTAAAACAATTTTAAATTTAGTATAATATGCTCATTTTCTAAGTTTGTCAAGACAGAGAAACAAGGTACTTTACTTTCTATAACTGCCCCTAATCTTGCAGCCGTGATAAACTCTTAAATGTTAGCTAGCAACAGCTATATTAGCATAATTTGTTCACAGTTTAATTTTTAACCTAAACCTGAGATAGCATAAGACAAATATTGAACACCCAAAAAGCAATTTTCATACTTCAAAATTAGTTTATTGTTGAAAACTTCTGCTGAGCTGAAATGATCCTGCTCCTTTTACCACAGACAGAGAGTGAATCCTACTGAGCACGTGCAGAGTACATGTCATCACTCTAGCTTGTTTCTGAATGGAGAAATTGAGTTTGTTACAACTGTCCCCTGATATAGATTAGCTAGCTAACTAGCTAGATAACGATTGATGCAGATTAGGTAGATAAGCTGGCTAGTCAGAACTGTTATTGGAGCATAGAGCAAAAAGGGGCGGGACTTAGGAAGGATCAATTACATTTATTCTCATTACAGTTAGCATATTCAGTTAAACAGACCATTAGATGTGCTTTAGCTAAAGCTAAAGCTAAAGTAGTTGGTTAGCTAGCTATATCCTTGCAGTTAAACACACAATATGTCAGTTCCACCACTAGGGTGTTGTTGTCTTCATTGTTAAACAACCACCATAGCTGATGAAAATCTATCTAACATGGATGAGGTAATGTATTTAAGATTTATTCATGTTGCATTTTGTCCCGAGTGCTAGCTTTCTTCCTTACTCTCTGTTGTATCTGACATATTTTGTGTTTTCCCAAAATTCATAGCAACTAGCAACCAACGGCCAATTATGGATTTCTCTGCATTTCAACAATTTTAGAAACATTTGCTATGATGTAAATATGCAACTCAACAAAATATACGACATAGGTCTAGCATTTTTAGACATTTTAATCTTCTTTGAGTGAGCTGTAGCTGTAGCACCACTGAGCTAGCTAGCGCAGTGATACGGTAGTTCGGTAGGAAAAAAATAGTTCCTTTATGAAACTGCTCACACCAGGGTCTGTAGATTATCTTGAGTAACCTGGTCGTGATTTCCCGCAAGAGAAATTGTTGTTTTTCAAATTTTTCAAGTTTGTTTTTGTTTTGTTTTTATTGGAGCACCACAAGCCACATTTCATCTAGTTCCATCATGTTGTGGAGAAGTCAGACATCTCTAAAGGTCAACATATCCAAAAAACCTGGCAACTCACTCACTCAAGACTATCTAGATGGATAAACAGCACGACAGGTGAGAGGAGGAATATGTATTTTTTATTGTCTCTTTAAATGTGTGTGCCCTGCAGCAATAAAAGATACTGACTGAAAGATACATTAACTCTGATCAAACACAAAGCTGTGATGAATTATGTGACTCAAACAAGTTTTACGAGTCTTCTAATTGTTTTCCACTCAGAGCGGATATGAATGAAAAACACCAGCTGTCTGAAGCAGGAGGAAAATAATAAAGACGTGGTTCACAAAAGGCAAAGCTGTGATGAAAATAAAAGTACACTCAATTTGTTTCAACTTGTCTGAAACATGCAAAACCAGCTGTTTGTTCCTCTAGGTTTGAGAGAGAAACTCAGCTGCAGCTCGTTATCAGATTTGACTGAACCATTAAAGCTGCTGCTCGACGCTCTGCAGCGATAAGAGTGAAGTTACACTTATAGGTCAGTTCCTGGTGTCGACTGTACCGCAAACAGTGACACACATGGCACCGAGCCCAGCTGATAAACCCTTTCAAAGTAAAATACGAAAGTAAAGGCACTGACTTCAAGAAAAGAAAAACAAAGGCTGCATCATTTGAAGCCACGAAACAAACTTTGTTCAAGTGGAAAAAAGGTCAACATGAAAAGTAAACATGATACCTGTCGCTTTTCTTATGAAAGGTGTGTCGCTGTTAATGTACACTCTGAGAAATAAGGGTTCCACAAGGGTTCTCACTGAAGGGCTGAGGTTCCACCCAGAACCATTTGATTCTGAAGAACCCTTGTTTGTCCAGTCTTACAAAGGAACCTTTTTTGGAAAAAACCTTCGGAAGACAAGAGAGTTAAAGGTGAAACCCTTATAAAAGATATTTTTAGATCCCCTGGGTGAGAACCTTGGAATATGAAAGTGTTCTTGGCACAACCCCCTAGGTGGGTTCCAGATTAAACCCTCAGAATAGAAAACGGTTCTCAGTAGAATACCCTAGGTGGGCTTCTACATGAAACCCTTGGAATATGAAAAAGTTCTCTCTAGAACACTGTGGGTGGGTTCTAGATTAAACCCTTAGTATACGAAATGGTTCTCTGTAGAACTCCCTAGGTGGGTTCTGGATGAAACCCTTGGAGTATAAAAAGGTTCTTGGTAGAACCATCTGGGTGGGTTCTAGATGAAACCCTTGGAATACAAACAGGTTCTCAGTAGAAGGCACTGGGTAAATGGGTTCTAGTTGAAACCTTGGGAATATAAAAGTGTTCTTTGCAGAACACTGTGAGTGAGTTCTAGATGAAACCCTTGGAAAATAAAACATTTGTTGGTAGAACACCCTGGTTGGGTTCTTCTTACCACTCTTAGAAGGTGGACAGTTCCTATAGGAACCCCAAGAGAGGGTTCTGGGTAGAGCCACTACACCAGAGATGGGTCCTCTGTAGAAACTCTCATAGGGGGTTCTGGGTGGAACCTTTCCCAGATGGTTCTAGGTGTAACTCTTTAGGTTGAGTTCTATGTAGGACTGTGGAAGTGGAACCTTTATGAATGGAACTAAAAAAGGTTGGACAAGCTGAAGAACCCTATATGGTTCTCCCTGGCACCTTTCTTTCTGTGAGTGTTCTAGGTGGGTGGAGACACACCCTCAGCAGTGTCAGTGAGGCGGTTCAGGAGGTTCAGCTGCACCTTCATGCCTTCACATGTCGAGCGACGAGATTTCAGCTGACAGGAACCTGAATGGAGAACCGAAGAACACGGAGGGAGAAACAAACTAAAGAGTGATTTTAGAAGAAGGTGGAACATGAATTCAGATCCTGGGGCCACAGAGCTGGACTCCTCCTGGGGGGCACCTGGAAATCCCCCCAGTGATGACCCGGACCGTCAGATCCAGGAGGACCCTGAGCTGGACCCGGTGCTGGTCTGGGTTCCCAGC
>JAJHUR010136466.1:0-14350 GCA_027495735.1 Lutjanus campechanus
ACAGTATGTCATCACAACCAATACATCAAAACAGACCCAACAATCTAGCTAACAAAGTACCAAAAATTAAATTAAATATAATTTCATTATTATATACAGAGAGAAAAAAATTGCCCTTGAGGTTCTTGTCAGCCTTCAGCTTCAATAAATCTCCCCCATCTTTCCCAGTTCTTTTTAAAGTCATCCTTTCTTTTTGCAGTGTACCCTTCCAAAATAAAATGACGTGTAAGGAATCCTCCTCAGCAGCTCTGAAAATAAATCTTTTCAGTAAATTGCCTGTTGAGACAACAGGCAATGTACTGCAATAGATTTTAGATTTTTGATCCCAACTCAAACTTTTTTACTTTGAAATGTCTGAAAAATATTTTGCTGACCTATAAAGTTTAAGTTGAGGTCATTTACTTTTCTTCTTTAGATAAACTTGAATCTCTGTGTTTTAGAAATTAACAATAAAAAGTATAAAGTATATTTCAAACATTGCTTACAGTGAGCTCTGAACCTGATTTATCATTATTTTGATGCCTGAAATTAAATAGTTATATTTGAAAATGTAAAAATTTTAAACATCATTCACTTCCACTTTAATGCACAATTTCTGCAACTCAAAGATTTAAGTTTATCTAAAGAAGAAAAGTATGCAGAGGTGCTGATGAATGACAGGCATTGTTGTTTTATATCTAACCAGGGTTAGCATTGTTCTGTGGGGTGGATCAATTTGATTATAATGTTTAACTGAAATAGTTGTGAAAGTTGGGTGTGTCCAGGCCTCCAATGCCTCCAAATTTTGCTCTCTCTCTCTCACTGTTGCTATCTACACCCAAGACCTGCCCTGTCATGTCTCCTAATGTTTCAAAGTCTGTCTGTTTGGTCTGTTTGGTGAGTACAGTGTTATTATAACCAATAGTAATATTGGCCAAAGAATAAAAACTGTAATAAACCATTTTCCAGTAAGAACTGTAGCTTTAAAAATGACATTTAGTTCCCATGGGAGCTTTTTCCCAGATGTGTTGTAAAATGAAAAACACAGCTGAGCTCATAAAAGTAATAACAGCTGCGTGTGATTTGGGGAAGCTAATGAGCAGTTTGGTATTAACAATAGTCAGTATTGTTTGACAGCAGCACAGCTTAATGAAATCTTTCCATTATTGATTTGATTAGCTGCAGCTTTGATCATGGACACAGTTCTTTTTTAACCATCTCAACTGTATCTCAATCCCAGATAACTGTGTGCTAATTACACTGGTTATTAATAACGCTGCCAGCCACTATCTAGAGCTGTCTCACGAGTGACATCCATGAGAATTACTCCCATCACTACCTTTAATCACACATGACACGAGCGCGGCACGACGTGGTGTGTGCCCACGTTTCATTTCACCTGGCTGTCATGTGACTGTTGTGGTGTATGGATGGAAAATGTAATTCACTTAAGCAATTGCTGAGATCTGGGAACAAAAAACAACCGAAAAAAGGGGGTTTGAGCCACCCTTCCTCGTGCAGACGGAGGACAGAGGCTTCCCGGACATTTACCTCGATGTGATGCCAGTGCTGAGAAACGAGGGAATCAAGTTCCTCTGGAAGAGCTGTCTAGCAGTCAACAGATAAAGAGAGAAAACAAAGCTGAGGCTCAACCTGCTGCCAGCGCCCAGCTTTACTCAACCTGCCAATTAACTGATTGTGGGCAAGTGATCAGCAGCAGCTGGCACCGCCGCCACCTCCACCTCGTCCATGTTAGAATCTGCAAATGCATGCAAGTGGACACATTCAACTCCATTTTACACACATTTGTCTTTTTTAGCTGCTGCTCTCATCCAGATCAACTGATCTCTGCATAAACAGAAGAAAATTCAGTCCATGAATCATCAACATACACGATGAGTGCATGTGCTGAAAATGATCATGTTCAATATAAAGAAGGGAAATGCCCCTCTATAAACTGTTTTATTCGTGATTATTAAATAACAACAAAGACAAAAGCTGACTGTCATGTTTAGTCTGGGGCTGCAAATGTCAGAAGTGGAAAAATGTCCCAGTTTTTCCAAAGTCCAAGCTTTGAATGTCATATTTTGTCAGTCTAAACTGCAAAGATATTCATTTTAATATGATAATAAATGAAGAAAAGCAAGTATTCTCCATGTTTGAGAGGTTGAAAGCAGCATATTCTGCTATTCTGCATGAAAAATTACTGTAATTCTTTTTCACCACTTGCCCAGTCAGGCAAGTGGGTTGCCAAACTAGCTTGCGCAACACTGGAATTTTCCTTGGCCCAGGCAAGCCTTATTTATGTATTTATTCTTTACCCTTTATTGGACAGGACAGCTTGTAGATAGACAGGAAATGCGGCAAAGAAAAGGGGAAGACATGCAGTAAAGGGGCTGCAGGCTGGGATCAAACCCACGGCCGCTGCCGAGGACGGGCAGCCTGTGTGCATGGACCGTACGCTCTACAAACTGAGCTACCGGGGCGCTCGGGCAACTCTTATTGTTGAGCCCTGTTCAGGAAGACAGATATTATTCAGACTTGGTTAGCCCAAGCCTGTAGACACTTATTTTTAATGCATATATTGAATTATTACATGGGGAAAAACTTAAAACAAACTATAAACAAAAAACTTTGTCAGTTTTGCAGTTTTTATGTTGGCTTGAGGTGGTTTTTTACATTTTTTGAGAAAGAGTTTGTGTTAATAGAGATGGAATTACTTTCTGAATAAGTTTTGAAGTAGCAAATGTTTAACTTACATGACTGAAAAGTTGTTTCCACTCAGTCCAACAGTCCACTCATTGCCCCCATGGTTCTATAACAGGGATGTCCCACTACTAATTTGTCCTTCTCGATTCTGATACTTGACTTCACCAAAATGGCTTGTGAGACACCGCTGAGAAGTAGCAGGGTTCCCTGGGTTAATAAATTTAATTCTTTCAAATCAGTGCTTAGACTTACATACTCGTCAATACCACATTTGAGGGTGAATGGGAGGTATTTTCTGATGCAAATATCGGTATCGGAACAACCCTACTACAACCCTGGTAGTAGATTGAAACAATCTGGAGTGAAACAGCTCTTGTCAGATTAAGAGACAATTTAAATCCAAAAGGCTCTTTTGAAGTCTAAATCTTAATTTCCTGTATATTTATTTTTCTCTGATTTTATCATAGTGATTAATTGTGGGGTCCCAAGTCCCCAAATTTCCGCAGCACAGTTAATATCTGATATTCAAAATGTGGCCCTTATTTTAAAGTGGGGATTTGGGTGCTCCATCAGGCACTAGAACAGGAAAAAGGGTGTTGACCCTAGAAATGTGGTGAGTCCCTGTTTAGTTTGTGTCTGAGGCACACAGTGAATGTACTGGACCTTTTTCACAGCAGTCATTTTGACAGTTTAGTGTAGCAGCGCCTCTCCAGTGAGCCAACATGCACAACAGCAGCAGCCTGACTCTGTTTGACCCGATTGGAACAGGACCTTAATTAGTATCATTGGTAACACCTGTGTTTGCTACTACTACTCTGTATACATACCCACTGTCAGTTTCACACAGTGCCAACTGGCAGAGGTGCAGAAGTTACACTAAACCTCAAGTCCCGAGTCAAGTCCCAAGACCTAAACTTCCAGGTCCAAGTTGTAATGGAGTCTTCACCAGATGTAATGGTATTTTAACAAGACAGCCTCGACTAACTGTTCTTCGTGCAACTTCAACATTTGTTGAACAGAGTTGTAAGTTGTTGCGTCTCCGTCTGTATTTGTCCTGCATGTTTTGCAGACTGCAGCTCATTTTATGTTGACCACCGTATGGTTTTTCATTTAGAAATAAAAAGATCTTTGGTGTCATTTTTTCCAACTGGAGCTCAGTAGCATAATTTTAGTCCTTTATTGTTCTGTCCTTCAGCTTAATTGGATGCCATCAGATTGGTTCCAGCAAAGTGCATCTGGGGAATTAAAGAGTAACTAAAGCCTCAAACCACTTTTTTCAGCTGACCAAAACCAACATATGTGGGTATTTAGTAGTGCTGATGATTGATTCCAACATTTTAGTGCAAGGTATTTGAATTCTACATATTGTGTTATAAAAATGCATAGTGACTGCCCCCTACTGGCTGAAACCCAGCTACTGTAATTGAATTTTGCTAGTGGCTGATGTGGTGGCAGATGATGCGTGGTGGCAGCTTTCTTCACCAACCAATTCCCCCTCCTCCCTGCCTGCTCGATGGTTGTTAAATAAAAGAAAATCCAGTATCCCCAGACTCTGCCCTCCAATCAGAGTTAAGTGGCCCAGCCCCGGCTCTGCAGCCACCCTCATTTTTAAATATATGCTGATCGAGCCTCATCACTCATCATTTTTATTGCTAACCCTCTAATTAGTATTTTTCCATTTTGGGAGCTTTTGACAGCTGGAGAAGCTCCACCAGACTGCATTCTTTCCCTCAGTTGATGATCCCGTAAGACATTCACTCCAGATCAGCGTCTTCTTGAATATCCAACTTAAGACTTACTAGGAGGTCATCTTAGCATCTATTAGCGGCTAACAGTTAGCTCAGCTACAACACAGGTAACGTACCACACAGAAACTGTTACATAGGGCCATGAAATGCTTCACCCCCCCTTCAGTGAATGTCATGTGCACCTCCACTTATACACCATGTTTTTAGCCTAAATCCTCACTCAGCAACGCTAACCTGCACATGCACATCCATCTGAACTTGGCGTGATGGTGTGTGCACACAACTGAACGGCATGTTGAGGCTTTAGGAGACATGGATTACACTAGACAAGCAGTATGGAAGTTTTTTTGTCTTTGAAAACTGGTCACCATTCACCATTGTGGACTAAAAAACTAAACCCTTCAATTGACATGAGGGTGAGTAGATAATATCTGAATTTTCATTGTTGGGTGAACTATCCCTTTAAGCGTCAGCTTGCTGAGAATGAATAGCATTAACGTTACTTGTTTGGGGAAAGGAGTCGACACTGTTTAATCTTTGGGCTTTCAGGAAGATATCAAGCATTTTCAAGTCAATAGGTACAAGTCCAAGTGCAGTTATGAATCACTGGTGTTAAAGAATCAATCAAGAGTCTTTTTATATTTTGTCAAGTCTTCAAACTTGTAACTGTAGTCCAGGTCATGTGAAGTCCACTCTGTCAGTTGGTAGCAATAACCTGCCAAGAAACATCACAGTGCTCCAGCAGCTAGCGAGCCACCATGGATTTACAAAATAAAAATTCCAGATTTTTCAAAAAATCAGCCGAGCAAAATGTTACATGAGGATGCAAATGCATGTATTAAGTCTCAGGGGCAGATACAGTGTGTTTTGGTGATAAATGCTGGAGCACTTTGGTAGAAAATTGTGCCTTCATGTAAGATCCCATTACTTATGGTTAAAAGATGAATGAAAAAATATGTTCTTAAGGCCTTTAAGGTGTGTGTGGGCCAAATAAGTTCTGCTTAAGGAACTGAAAAGACTTGATAGCACAAGTATGAACATCACCTAGTGTGTGTGAGAAAGCAATTTGTGCCTCAGATCACAGGGAGAATGACACAATGTGGAGTTTCTATGATATTTCATGCTCGGTTTGCATGTTTTTGCATGTTAATATGACAGGAGTTTGCTGTTTATTTGCTCTGGCTTACATCAGCCTCTGTGTTTGCTGTTAGTTTTACTGCCCTCTGCAGGACATCAGCACAGGGCACACACCACACACACACACACACACACACACACACACACACACACAGAGAGAGAGAGAGAGAGATGACAAACAACTGTGCCCTTTTACCCTCTTGGCAGTGGAGCAGTAGATGCACCTCCTCTGCAGGGTTTTTTGCAGGCGGATGACAGATTAAACACATTAAATCACCTGCATTAGTTCATAATGACACACACACGATACTCTTACCGGCATAGATTAATACACCAATCAACACACACGCACATACACACATAACCAGTCGTACACTTTTCCTTCTCTTAGTTAGTCTCATTCAAAGTTCTGCACAGAGCCATGACAATTAATCACACAATGCAACATAACACACCCTGCATGGTGTTCCTTGGGCCTCTAAATGGGGTAAATAACCCCAGCACTCACCATGCAGGGAGACATTTCGTCAAACAAATATGATCAAAACAAAACTAATGACGTGTAAATTGTTTATGATGTATTCTGAAATGAGCGGGCCCAGCGCGCTGTCTGAGAGTAATCACAGACACGAGAAAGACATAATCAGGAGGAAATGAATATGAACATAGCCGCGGCGCACTCTTGACACTCGCCGCCGTGTGCCGGAGCGGTCTGAAGGTGCGTGTGGACGCGAGCGTGTGGCAGGAAAACATGTGGTCGCTGCCATTTGTGCTCGGCGAGAGAAAGACGCCGTTTGAAGAGCGAGTGAGTGACACAGATATGAAAAGTGTTCCAGCGTTTCATAAAAGAGCAATCACAATGCTGAATGAAGTGTTATTTATAAGAGAGGGGAGCTCTATTGAATTTCTTCAACTGGCTGCTATTGAACAGTGATTCAATAAATGAACTTCAAGGACGCCATTACACTACATTTCAATTAACACACACACACATACACACACCAACAAAGGCTGTTAGAGTTACATACATGTATGCCAGAAATAATTATGTGGTTATTAAACAAAATAATAATAATAATAAGATGGAGAAGAATGTAATTTCTTCAGTAGAAAGTAGGGGAGACTGGGGATGGTTGTAACGCAACATGGGGGTGTGCAACCTGAAGCTCTTTTGTCCGTCTGCAGGCTCCTTGTGACTTTGGCAAACAGTTATATGGACATGAGTAACAATTCTTTTTGTTAACATTTCATATTTTAGAGATATGTGTCATAGCCTGTGTCTATAGCTTGGTGCCTTTTCCCTTTCGGTGGCAAGTCATAGTGGTGAGTCTTCATACAGTATGGTAGCCATCAGTGTGATTTTGCCCACAGGCCAAAGATATTCAATTTACTGTCAAAAACCAGTAAAGAAATCAGAAAATATTCACATCTCAGAGACTGGAATCAGAGAATTTAGATTTTCTTTTTTCTTACTTTTTTAGTAGTGTAGTAGTAATTTAAAAATCAATCATTTGATTAATCATCGCAGATCTATATGACATATTTACAATAGTTAATTTGAATATAAAAAGTCAGATGTTGCAGCTGAACCCAACCCCGGGGACCATAAGCTATCAGAGTCACACATCAGATAGATAAATAGACAGACAGACAGACAGGCAGGCAGGCAGGCAGGCAGGCAGACAGACAGACAGACAGACAGACAGACAGACAGACAGACAGACAGAGCCAACACAGATGTTAAAGAAAAAAGCATTTCGACACTAAATTTCCTGAAAACCTGCTCATTAAAACACATGCACCAGCCCACTTAAGTCCATAAAATATTCATTACTTTACCAACCATTAAAAACATTTTAACTAACTAAACTAACATAATAAAACTGTTTCATAGCTCATTCCTAGCAGATGAATCTGCCCACATGACTGCTTTTACCAACCCCTGTACTGTACTCTAAATTCATTCATTCATTCATTCATTGGTTTATTTGAAACAGGGACATTGTACATTAAATATCTTGCACCAGATTTAGCACACTGCTAATTTTCACCTGTTGTCTCTGGGTGTGTATCAAACTGTATATAAAAAATATAACAAAATATATAATGTTAAACAAAATCCAACATAAGTTACCTATATTTCATAAATAAGGGTGGCTATCTAAAATGTGCAAATTGGCAGAGTAAATTGCATGCAATATTTCTTCAAACAGTGAGAGGGGGCCATTATTTAGCTCAGTTGTAGAAGGCAGGTATTTATATGCAGGCATTTATTTCTAATTGCCTCTGTTTGATTAGTTTAATTGATTATATTGTGGCAGGTGGCACAAACTAAGAGAAGGAAGTAGCTCTCAGCGATGCAAAGCGTAAAGAGGTCACTCAGTAGTGGACAGATTTCCGCCAGGCAACCTGAAAAGAATATTTGGATGTAACCCCTTTGTAATCACCAACATTTTGATGTGCAACTCTAATTTAATTACATATTTCTTTCTCAGTAACTGTAACCAGGGTTTGAATTACACAGTAGCTTTCAGGGGAGCCTTATTCTCCAGTGCACGCCGCTACTAAAACATGTCACATGCACATACATACATGGAAGTGTGCAGCAGTGCAGGGTTAAAAACATTCTACAGACAGTTAATATTGTCAATAACATTTAATAGACACAAAATAAGGCTACTGTTTGAAAAATCAAAGAATAATCACAGCAAACAATAAACAAAAAAAAATCAACTGGGGGAAACAGGCGATGCTTTTCAGCCTCTCGTTCACATCTCTTCAAGAATCACACACCACATGATAAAACAATAAAGCTGAACATTTGTTAAACAAATGACTTCTAGTGCTGATTAAAAAGAAAAGGAAAATTTGAGAAAATAAAATGTCATTTGTCACACTGTAAATGAACAACATTTTAGAACTCCCCCGAATGGCTCAAAGTAAACTTTCAGGGGAGCTGAACTGATTAACTACACCAAGTTACATTTAAGTATTTCCTCTCCAGTAGTGCTAGTATCCCATTAGACATTTGTGTGAAAGTTTGTCATAATTAGCAGATTCTTGAGTTATGGCCAAAATCATTTTGTGAGGTCACAGTGACCTTTGACCTTTTACCACCAAAACTGAATTAGTTTTGTGCCAAGAAGAAGAAGAAGTTCTCTCATGATGTTCTTGAGATGTCATGTTCACACCATATTCTGACAAGACAATGTATTACAGAAAGTGACATTTGCATTATGGAACATCAAACAGCAAACTTAACAAAAGACTCCACCACCAGGCATGATGGGAAATGTTGGCTGTCACTATAATACTTTAGTATGAAGCCTTGATTTGAGTCACTCCCACTGCATTACACTCAATACTTCCTGTATTTATTTCAAATTAAAAGCCCTGTAGGTTTTTAGTGGACAGTGCAAGTTCGTTATGAGCTGCTCAGCAAATTCATTTATTACTATATAATGACATAAATATATTACATATACAGTTTAAATTCATGGTTTGCTGTGTTCTTTATCAGTAGTTTATAAATGTAGATGTTGTGGCGCTTGATGTATTTTAGTAAGTTTTGGTCTGAGAGAGACACCAAATTTCTCTTTTGGATTCCAAGCTGAAAAAGTTTGGGAGTCTTCTGTAAAAGACCATTTAACATCCACAAGTCAAGATATTTAAAGTAGGAGACAGTTTCAACAGGGTCATGCACAGTCCACAGTCCCCAGGAGAAACACAACCCTCCTAAGAAATGTGTTAAAATAATGTGTAAAAGATTCTTTTTCCACATTTTTTATATTGTTTGAGCCATGTTTTCTGTACATTTCAAACCTTCCTCACATCACCAGGTATATAATTCTGTCGGCAAAATCATATTTAATAAATAAACTTTAAAATCTGTGTGCAGTTGCAGTATGCAGCTTCCATGTCAGGTCATTAAAACCTCCAAAGTCTCTGAAACACTAGTGAGGAAATGCCCTCACTGTTCACAGTTGTAGCTTCGTCCCTGGTTGCAGTAATATTAGCTGCAGTGTTATTTGCCAGGGACCGGGGCCAGCCTGTACCTCCAGTGTGGACCCCCTCCCACAACCAGAGCAGTGTGGCACTGCAGCCGCTGTGAGACTTGTGCAAACCAAAGCCAGCCCCTGCCAAGGCAGTGAATAACCAGTGCTAATCCCACAGGCTGAGGCTGAGGATCTTACATCGCAGAACAAAAGCTCTATTTCCACAGTCTGACAGAGGCAGAGACACAACAGAGGTTTAGCGGGGTCCTCGGGGTGCTGCCCAGGAGGGTTTAGGACTGGATGAAGGTACAGACGCACAGTTCTCTTGGGAGAGATGATAAGAAAACTGAGGACAAAGAAAGCAAAAGAAAAGGCTGGTAAAGTATCAAGTCAAGTCAGGTTTATTTGTTATCGCCCTGTAATGGAGCCACATTATGAAGCAATAAATGACAGTGACCCTCACCCATATGCTGATCATGTGAGTGTTCAAGCACCCATCAAAAGGTTGAGCACCCACCAGGTGTAATGGATTGTTGTTGGTCCATGGTCCCTACGGATCAACTAATAATTCCTGAAATATCAATGCGGAGTTGCAGTGAAAAGACATTTTATTTAAAAATCATTTTCTATCATCACTATGACTTTGGGCATTTTCACTGGTGTGACTGGATAACTGGGCATGCTTGTCGTCATGGAGACACATCATAAGATTGTGATTTTTATTGTAATCAAAGCGAAATCTGTCTTAACTTCCACACACAGCTCCTCCCAGCTCACCGGAGCAGCACTTTTTCTCTTGCCTGTCTGTGTTCAGTGACTATGACCAATCAGATAGTGCTGTGGGCGGGACATTGAGTGAGAACACAGAATGTAGTATAATTAGATACAAGATACAAGAGAAGAAAGAGATTAATTTATCAATATACAGCAATGTTGTATCAAGAGATTTGGATGTATTTTCCTCTTTGACTGATTAGATTGTATTATAATTCATAATAATCGTAATTGTGTTTTACTGTATAGTGTATAGTTATTTATTATATGTATTACAGTATACTATAATGTTAGATGTATATTGTATAGTATGATTATAATATAATGTATTTTTAGAGAAGCTGCTACATCAAAGCCATGTACATTTTTACATTGATTTAACCCTAACATCACTTTTTATTGTTTTATTTTTTCATTTTTTTGTTGGTCCAAAAAAAGAAGAGTTTTGTGATGCATTGCACTCATAGTACCCACGGGGAATGTCACCAATATGCATGCGTAAATACTGCATAATGAATACCAAGTTATTTGATTTAATGTAGTTAATGAGTTAAGTTGTTAATTTTATGTGTGGGTATTTTTGGCAAAGCATTGTTATTGGTTGTACTATTATACACACCAGTGACATAATTTTACCATATGTTGTGGCCAATGTGTGTGTAAATACTGCCTTCTTAAGATGTTATCGTTTGCAGCAGAGCAGTGACATGTTTTGTTTTCTCCGATTTAGAGACTATCGATTGCTGTTGGCTATGTTACCTTTTAACGAGCAGCATGAGCTTTCCAGGTGATTTCTTTATTGTGTGCTGTACTGTCTTTAATGATTAGAGAGACTGCTTTCAGTTTCGTGTCCGTGCTTGCGTTATGTCACTGCAGCAAATATGTTGGGACATTTAAGCATCAAAACTAAGATCTGTAGTTATAAACTTGACAGGACGGAGAAAACTCCTCAGAGGAAACAATTAAATAATCAAAGAAGTTGTGCTGCTGTTCCTTGTGCATAAATGCGCACATAGTGTCTCTCTTACCCGCAACCCGTCCACTGCTACTCAGAATGTTCATTTTTAAGCCACAGCCAGTGCAATCCAGTCTCTGCACTTGTAACTGCAGTCTGTGCATCAGTAGTATACACACACACAGTTTTTTAACAATAATAACAGAAAAGAAAGAAAAAAGTCTATAGATGATAGAAATAAACAATATACAATACATAAATAAGAAAGGTTTAAGTTGCTGATCATATTTGTTCCCTTATTTTTGAGTTGTGCTAGCAGTTTTCCTCTGCTTCCACTCTTTTGTTAGGCTAAGCTAAAGCACATCCTATCACTGTACTGGATGCACAGTTGAAAATAGTAACAATTTTCTCATCTGACTCTGGGTGTAAGTACGTTTCCCAAAATGAGATAAGAAGATCAGTGTTAATTTAAGGTCTGTTTTAAGTACAGAGCAAGTCAAGCTAAACTTGCAAGTTGCTATCATCTCTTCAATATAACATAGCTCTTATTTCAAACATTTTTTATGTAGGTTATTGTGGTTGAACTGCAGTGTCATGGATAAAACTCACTTTATTGAGAAAAAAAAAAAAAGTTAAATAGTTGAGTTAACTCATTTAGAGCAGAAAGAAGGAGTTTCCCAGATTAACATGAGGATCAGTGATTAGTCATTAGGTACACATATTCACAGCACATTCACATTTCTGTCTGCCTGATGATTGGTCAGCTGAATGTGCTGCTGCTCTGCAGTGAAGACAGCCAGTCCACAGAGCCACAGCCACATGAGACTCTATTCAGGGGAGAGTTGAGGGCCATGCTGGAGGTTGTTTTGAAAAAGAAGCATTAAAAGTCACCAAATCTGGCAAGACAGTATTAAGTTGGCAACACTGGACTGTGTGCAGCTTCATGAACACTTCTCAGTGAGATTGCCAGGTTTGGTGCCATGTACCAAAACCAAAACTTTGTATCAAAAATTTGTACCAAACAACTGATTGTTGTGTGCAGGGGTTCATGGCTTATACTGCAGCCAGCCACCAGGGGGCAACCCAGATGTTTTGGCTTCACTTTTGGGGAATTGTTATGTTGTCCATCTTTATATAGGCTATGTCAGTGTCCTAACCAAGAAAGAGGATCTCATATTGAGCATTTTGGTGATGTCCAGATTTTCTAAATAAAAACCCTCAGCTGGCAACAGGAGGTTGTTGGGTTGCCATACACATACATTGCTGCATTTTCAAAATAAAAGGCCCTCCAGTTGGTAACAGAAGCTAAGGACATTTTTCCCAAGATGGTAAAGGCATGGCCTGCCCTACCCTGCATCTGTTTGGCCTACTATATGACATTACTGTATTTTCAAAATAAAATCTCCAAAAATGGTAACAGGAGCTCACACTGGGCACTCTGGTGGAAGCTAATAAAAGCTCCCAGATGGTAGCTCATCAGGTAGCCACAGCCTTTGCAATATTTTCAAAATAAAAGCCCCAAAGATGGTTACAGCAGATGATAACACATTGGATGCTCTAGTTTTCAAAATAAAAGCCACCTAGATAGTACAGGAGTTTATCAGGTAGCCACCAACAATCCTGTACTTTCAAAAAAAGAGTACAAAGCAGATAGTAACAGTTCACACTAGGTGGAGGGCAGATGTTCAAAATAAAAGTCCCCAGATGTTAACAGGAGTTTATTTGGTAGCCACTGACGTGGCTGCATTTTCAAAATAAAAGATGTTTATTGGTAACAGGAACTCCCACAGGGTACTAAAATAAAGCCTGCTAGATGGTAAGAGTACCTCACACTGGGTCCTCTGGTGGGATGTGGCACCAAAACTTGTTTTCACTGGATGGATACTGTAAAAAAAAAAATTTCTTTAATAATGGCTGCAGAGTGCCTCAGTTCACACTGTTTTTGAGCGCACTGATACCTGAGTATCTTTCACTGAATATTTCAATGCCACAAAGTCCAGCTCAGGTCATTCTTTCATTCTCCTCCTCTGCTCAGCTTCACAAAGCTCTGAGAGGCCCCTCACAGAAGAGCACGGTGTTGCTAGGCAGTTCTCAGAAAATATTCACTGTTACCCAGCACAACATCTTTCTATTAAATCATATTTGTAGGAAAACGTCAGTGTTTCCTTTTTCAGCACTGTATAATAGAACATCCTCCTTATTTCACAGGAAATGTATCACGTGCAGCGTTGCCAGAAGTTAATTTACCATGGCGCAGATATCCCGCGCTGCTCTACCTGTTTTGATGTCGATGTAAATGGCTGTGTTTGAGAGCTTGAGGAAACATGATTTCTCCATACAATCTCTGGGCGCAACAGATGGATTTTCCCCTCCAGGAGCTGAATGAAGAAAAAGAACATTCAATATGTAATTACCTTCCATAGACATCGTCACGGTGTTGTCAGGAATTCAATATGCACCCATGACACTGGCGGTGTAACGCGAAGGAAATAAATGTTTGTTTGGCTTTGTGGAGGAGGGTGAGAACCACCTCGGCTGTTCATCATGAGAAGCAGGTCGAACCCCCGTCTGACACCGGGAGATGTCTCACCATGCCAACGAGTTCCTGTCGAAGTACACACACACACACACACGCGCTCCCCCCCTCACCAGCTACGTCTCTATGCAGTATTTGTAATGGTTGTGTGAGACTCCATCGCAATATATTTTTTATTCTTATTAACTGCATGGGTGCAATTTATTTTCCTCTCAGGCGATGGAGGTGGTTGGGAGTGAGGGCAACTCTGGTCGGAGCTGATAAGCTGCTGCTCACACGCAGGCCTGCTGGAGGGACCAGATTTACCAGGAAGACAATGTCCACGAGGTCAGACGCTCACATGTGAAAAACACACGCGCAGACACATACACACTCATTTGTACAACCACGCTTGTGAGGACCTCAGTTACATTTTTACCACAACCTCTAACCTGTCCCCTACATGAAATATTCTAGTGTTCAAACTAGGTCTTGGATTTTTTTTTTTTTTTTTAATCAAGTAATACAGCAGAGATTA
>JAJHUR010136466.1:15529-32372 GCA_027495735.1 Lutjanus campechanus
TTTTTTTTTTTTTTTTAATCAAGTAATACAGCAGAGATTAGGGCCGGGTATTGTTTAAAAAAGGTCACTGTATTTCATTACAGTTACAGGTAAAAAACACATAATGAGATTACAGTTACTTATAGTAAAAATGGGGATTACAATTACAAAGAATAATACACAGTGCACACACAGCTGCCAATTCATTATCATGGGCTCTAGTGAAAAAATGCTTCACTGGGTGGAAATTTCACAATTTTTTGTCTTTAAATCAATCAATCGAGCACAACAAAGGAAAGAACAACTGGACAAACTAATAAACCTGACAACGGACATAAAACACTTCACAGATCATTAATCAACTATGAAATTAATCTGCATTTATTTTGATAATCAGATCATTGTTTTGAGTCATTTTTTAATTAAAAAGTTAAAATTCTCTGATTCAATGTGAATATTTCTGGTCTCTTTACTCCTCTCAGTAAATGGAACATTTTTGCGTTGTGGTCAAAACGAGACATTTGAGGACGTCATCTTGAGCTTTGAGAAACAGTGATGATCATTTTCTGACATTTTATGGACCACATAACTAATTGATTAATGAATAAAATAGCTGAGTGATTAATTGATAGTGATAATAATCATTAGGTCCAAAACATGCCCATACATTCATGTGCTCCATATGTTTGCACCATTTTTTCAAGTGACCAGATTGTGACAGGATTAATTAACCAATTAGAGTCATTTTTTATTTTTATTTTTTAAAAGTCAAAATTCCCATATTTCAGCTTTTTCAATATTTATTCTTAATTTTTTTCAATATTTCTTAATATCTTTGACAGTAAACTGAATATCTTTGGTTTGTGGACAAAACAAGACATTGGAGGACGTCATCTTTCTGACATTTTATGGACCAAACAACTAATCAAGTAATTGAGAAGAAAATCAACCAATGATGAAACTAATCATTAGTTGCAGCCCTAAAAACACTATTAGACTAAACAATTTCTCCAATGATTTTATATTGAGGTAATCCAACAGTAACATAAAGTAATTAAGTTACATTACTTTAATATTATGATATTGAATTATGTAACTGATTACATTTTTTAACAAGTAATTAGTAACTATATCAGAATACTTTTTAAAGTAACTCTTCCAACCGTACCAATAGACTTCATTCAAAACCTTTTCTTTTATTTTGGTGGCATCTTGGCACACTGAAGTGCCAACTCCATCAAATATACCACACTCAACTTCACCCCCACAGACTGTTTGGAGCTGGTAGCTGCTACCTGTAGCTGCAGCCAATCACATGTCACATAAAATTAAAGAACACTTGTGGTGGTTGTCTGCGAGCAAAACTATACAAATAGTTTTTTTTGTTTGTGTGTATTTTTTTACATTTGGTTGCAAAAAGGACTGAATGCAGGCATTGTTTGACAGGAGAAGTTTCAATACTACTTGGTACTGACTTATTTCAGTCAGTACCTTAAAGGTATTGAGTACTGATACACAGTCCGAGCAGAGAGGAGTCTATGTCTGTATAACTGAAATAGCACATTGAGACAAATGAGGTAAGAAATCAGGGAAATAAAAATGGAAAAAATAGTATATAGGCACATATATGTAATACACAGATACTGTACATTTGTTCATTTTGACATACAAATACAACTTTCTTGAATTTGGACAGATTGTTGTTGCTGATCAAAGTGGACCTTCAGAATAAAAGAACACCAGTGGCACTTTCCCTCTGCAGGAACAGCAGGAACTGCCTGAACTTAAAAGCTCCTGATGAGGCTTTGATGCAAGGTTCTTCTAGTGTTTCAACTGTGTCATTTTATGAACTGCTTGGTAAGTATGGCATTGGCAAATGTATTAGCAATAATCACTTTAAGTCACTTTTCATGCAATAGTACCACAGATGTTCCAATTCCAGCTCCTCAAATGTGAATGTTGCAGCTTTCATTTCTATTTCAAGTCATTTCAATATCAAACAAAATAAGTTAAGTGCAGTTAATTTTATTTATGTAGCATAAAATCAGCATAAGTCTGTCTTTGCAGTTTCCTGTGAGATAAAAATGCTCTTTGATATGAAGAATCTCTTACTAGTCTTTATATTCATAATGCGAGCGCGGCAGGCAGAGTTACAGAGTGACAAGTCATTCAATGAAGAGAACTTAGGATCAGGGTTTAACAATTTTGAAAATTGTTAAAATGATTATTTTAACTGATATTCCATTCGCGATATGATTTGCAGTATTAGAAGTAGTGATCATTTTTACATTATTATTCTTAATTTGATTGAAAAACATGTTAAAATTACTATGGAGTAATTTTTTTTTCTTTTTTTTGCAGGAATTTTTTTTAAGCCAGTAGAATCTGATGTTTAGGACAGGACATGACATTCATTCATTCATTTCAAAATGTTTTTTGACAAACATTTTGTTTTAGACAAATTTTGTCTAAAACCACCTCCTGCAATTTGAAATTAGCAGAAAGGCATATTGGGATTTTGGTAAAAATTTTGATTAAATGTGCAGCCCTTCTTGGGGTCTTAGTATAATTTTGCATCTTAACAATAAAATGCAATTTGGTGTTTGCTATTGACCTGTGGCCACCATTAAGTTTCAGTTTTGCCCCCCCAAGGGAAAAAGTTTGGTCACTCCTGGTATAGAGCAACTACATATGGAGGAGGTCAGGGTAAACAGATGGTCAACAATATATTGGACTTAACTTTTGTTTTAAGCGTGACCATGATCCCACATTCACTCTGCACCAAACTGATTCCCTTTCTTACTGTTTTAACCACATGTAACACATGCTTGCATATCACCTGCCATCATAAACATGGATGTAATTAACACTTGTGATGAGGTGTTGAGTGATGGCGGCGTATGAGCTCCATCATCTGAGTGAAACAATCCCAAAGTCATGATTATTCACTTTGTGCCGATTGTTTGTTTACATGAGGAGGCCGGAAACAGCAGTGTAACGATAAGGGAGAAAAACTACGGCTCGCAATGCACAGTCAGGAGCACAGAGACGTCTATAAAGTGGAAGAAGCACTGCACTGTCGCAATATGACAGCCAATCCATCAGAGAAATGGAGGCTGTGTCTAAAGCGCCAAGGAGAGAGTGCCGGCAAGTTTTATAAATAGTTGTGCCTTTTAAAGGAAATTGGAAGTTGTCAGACACATGCCATCTGCATTTTCTTGAGAATATCTCCAACCGGGGGACTCTTTGAACATGACTGAAACATCATAACATACAAAGTGGCAGAGCCGAGAGCTTATCTGGAAACGATTGGATCTCTGCCGCACTGAGAGGAGTCTATTCACAGCCCAGTAACACAGTGTCAAGGTGCCACGGCTAATGAATCGAGTTTCCATGACATCTATTAACCTTGCTTATACTTATGCTGTGTATGTGTTTGTGTGACTGATTGTGTGTGTGTGTCTCTGTGTTGGCTGAACATCTGTCTTTATGAGGACAGCTGACAAAAACACTGGAAATGTTCTGATACTTGTTCTGCAGGCCAGTTTGAGATCAGGACCTGAGGACTGAGACTGTGCTGCACCAAGACGGATTAATTTAATCGAAGATCACTACTAATCAGAGTTTAGTAAACCAGGTTTAAAAGAGTTAATTGAGATTTATAATTAAACAAGGCTCTGTTGCACAATTCAAAATGAATCTCTGTTTAAGTCAAGATTATTTATGTAAATCGAGTCTAATCAATACGGAGATGTTTGCTAACCCAGTTGTACTGGGAGACATTTTATAGTCCAAGGTGTTTTACCATCGACAAAAGAGTTCTTCAAGGATTTCAACAAACTCTAAAAAAAGGTTTCCTGATGGAACACTTCAGTCTTGCAAAGAACCCTTGACATAACTTTTCTTCAAAAAAGGGTTCTGCAGAGACTAATGGTTTTGAGAGAACCTCAGCCTTTCAAGAAGAACCCTTATGGAGCCCTCGTTAATTAAAGTTCCCATGAAGCAGCCATTGGAGTGCTTATTGTTTACGTGTTTCCCTGTAAAAACAGACAGTTAGGGAGGGACTTGTTGTGGACATTGATTGGTGTTTAGTAGCCAACAGCGCTGAGATCCCAGTGAACACAGTCAGACAGGGACTGAGAACAGCCTCTGAGTCCAGTTTGAAGACACCTTGTGGGGTTTGGCACCGAGCACCCCAGAGAGTCACGGCTAACTGAGCTAACGGCAGTTAGCCAAGCTACTTTAGACACAAGGAAAGCTATCTTTCCATCAGGAACTCTGTAAATGACCTCGGTACTGTAGGTGCCTGGTTCCATTGCCCACTAATGGCAGTTACAGTTATGGTTGGCTACATGACTATGGTAAACTTTGTAACTATATAACTGAGAGCTGAAACTGAGCAGCCTGAGGGCATCAGGGGGAAAACCAGAAAATATTTCATAATAAAATATGATCTAGTTTCACACAATTTTGTGAATGAGGTGAGAAAGTTGTGCTTTGTACAGTGAAACACTGAAGTGAAAATCAATCAACACAAATTTAGAATACGCCCCTGAGTGCAGGATGAGTCACATTTTTTTTTTATTGTTGACAAACTATATTTAATAGGTTGAATCTCTATTATCTATAGTTGAAGCAAGTTGTTGCAAGTTGCATCAATCAACCCCCTCCTCCCCAGATTCAAAGTATCCTGGGTTGGCTGCAGGAACACTGGTCATTTAATGATTTATTACAGAAAGTACATTGCAGATTTTAAGAATATCTGAGAATTCAACAAAATAACTTTTTGTCATTGTTATAGATACATACATATATATATATGTGTATATATATAGAGAGATTTTGACTTCACTGAAACTTTCAAATGACAGCATGTTGTATCTGAAGCTGGACACACTCAACCAGTGTTACTTTGCACAATTCTACCATAAACAGCAAAAAGAGAATAAAAAGACAGCTGCAGACGACAGTGTGGTCATCTGCAGTGAACTTTATATCACAGCAGCCTCACTACTACAGTTTTAGACAGTATGAGCTACAGAAAGCTATTTTGTTTACTGCAGCAATGAGTCAGGTTGTTCTCCATGGAACATTTGGATGATGAATGGCATGTCCCCCTCACTTTCTTAAAAATCATATTTTCGTCTGCCACACTTCTATTGTTTCAGCTTCATTTTCTTACTGAGGTTTCTCTTCTGTTACTGTTATCTTGTGCTCAAAGCACAACACATCCTCATACCTAAACGCCACAATAGGTTGATTGTCAATTACTCCCAGAACGACAGATATTACTGATGGAGAGTATCGGCAGAGACAGGCTTACTGGACCTTAACATGACACAACTCAGGGACATTACACATGTGGTTTACATTGTCAAATGGTTGCAGTTCGGTTAGGTTTAGGCAATGCAACTACTGGGTTAGCTTTAGGGAAAAGATTGTGGCTTGGGTTAAAATAACCGCATTATGTATGTGTGAGCAATCCATCCACCCCGCCTCCTCCACATCCACATGTGGACTTTCTCGCTCCTTATACATCACCTGTCGTGTTTACTACATCCATTAGGGGGCGCCACCTAACAATAAAAGGATACATCAGTCAGAATGAAAATGTACTGTAAGGGTCATGATTTTTTTGGAAAGAGACAAAGGTTTTGAATTTTTTAAATGTATTTTTTCAAGCTTTCAGCACCACAAGCCGAGTGCCATTTAGTCCCATTAAACTGAAGAGAAGGCAGACGTCTCTGTGACCATTATCTCCAAAACTCTGTAACGCACACCAAAACTATTTAGACCAGGGGTCTGCAACCTGTGGCTTTTTAAAACATGTTAAGTTTAATTTATCATTGTTGTTGGTCTATACTGTAAAACTGAAAAAGTTAAGAAAACTCAGTCTTTCAAGGCAACACACTGCAATGGATTTTTGAGTTTTGAGCCCCAAGTTTTACCAACTACTGATGCATTGTTGGGATAGTTCATTAAATAATTAAGGAACAGTGTGTAGGATTTAGTGGCATCACGTCATCTCACTCTTCCCTTCCAGTCGTGTGGGAGAACCTATACTGCACGGTGACTGTGAAATTCACACAGAACATGAAAGGCTGTATCTAGAGCCAGTATTTGGTTTGTCTGTTCTGGGCTACTGTAGAAACATGGTGGAAGAGAACCTGCTCTCTCTGTGGATATAAAGGGCTCAATCTAAGGTCAGGGAAAACACAACAATTCTTATTTTTAGGTGAAGCTATGAAAACATGTCTCATTTTCTGCCAATGAATTCCCAGAAATCTTACATCTTGGCCCTTTAGTTGATGAATTTCGTTGTGAGAGCAAAAAAAAAAAAAAAAAGTTGATCACAAAAATATGAACAAGATACAACATGTGAACACATAGCACATAATTAAGTCCTCTCAGTGTAACACTGCTTCATCACAACCACCGATCTCAGATATGAATCACAATCACTGTGAAATTAAAGAGCACAGAATATTATTACAGACTCCACACGCTCAGTCTTTTCATCACGCTGTCTTCTTCAAAGTGATTCTGGAGCATGTAGGCCATATAGACTGTCCAACAGCTGCTGCACTCAACATGATACAGTTATCACTTCTATACACTTCAGAGTCTGATACATCATCTGATTGGTTAATCAGTTGTACTTTAATGTGATATTTCTTACTGTTGGTGTATTTTTACAGACAGGACATGGATCCTGGTCTCCAGGGTGAAAGTCCTGTGATCCATCCACCCCACCTCCTCCACACAGACGTTTTCACTCTTTATACTACATCACCTGAAAGCCTGCTGCATCTCATACAGACATGCGAAGGCGTGTGACAAAACGTCAGTATTTGGGAACCTGAGAATGAGAAGAGGTTGGCTTAACAAATAAACTCACTTTGGTACCTTTTTATATTAAAAGAAAACTGAATGTCTCCTTTTAGCTATTTGTTGGTCTATTTTAGTCACTGTAGACATGTTATTATATAATAGAAACAGTGCTTACTGATCAACCAAAAATAGATGTAAATGAGCAGGAGTTTGCATGGAAAGTAAAGTTTCTTTTGTTGTCCCTTGCTAGATGTTAAAAATAAAAATATGAGAGAAATGACAATATAGTTATGCTTTAGAGGCTTTTGTGTGGACAGAGCTAGGCTGTTACACCTACACTGTAAAAAAAAAGTTGAGACAATCTCTTGAGTTTTACCTTTCTTCTTTAGATAAACTTGAATCTTTGATTTTTAAAAATGAGTTTACTATTATTTTTGAAAAGCATTTTTTTTTCAATCATGCAAAAGCATTTGAGCTGGTCTAAAAGCTGTACTGCAGTAAGTTGCCTTAATTTTTTTCGTTTTCTCAGCTCTTGTTTTTACAGTGTACTTTCAGTCCGTAAAATGAGATTATGTAACTTTTCAGCTTCTGCTCACTTAGAGCCACAGGGGCTACTATTCAGTGAAAGTTACATAGTGTCTTTTACACCTATTTCTATACTCAACGCATAGAGATGAAAGTTATCAGTCTCCTTATTCTGATCCTAGATAATATGAGTTGCACTATCTTTAAAGGAGAAATCTGCAATATATCTACTGTAACAGATCATAAAATGACCATGATATGTCATCAGAGATCAAGGAAACAAGTTAAGTTGAAATACTCTCTGACATTAACGCTCCAGCTGCAGTGTCCTCCTTTAAAACTTCTATTCCAGGCTGGAATAACTGCTTTTGTTTGCTGGTTTCACATCAGTGAGAGTTCAAATTAATGCCCAATGTTCACCAAAAGGGTAAGTGTCTGTTTGAGCCTCCAGAGCTTGTTCGAGTCTGTGGAGGAGGGGATGGGAGGAAACAACTCACTTCAACCAGACTGTATATTAAATTGGATTTCAAGCTATTTAATATACTGTCTGTGGCTTCCACTTGTTATTTGGACTGTAATACTCATTTTTGCACATGCAATGGCTACATAGTCCTATTTTAAAGCTAAGGTTAAAGCTATGGGTGGTAAATATTGTGGAGATAGATTTACAAGTATCCAACCAAAGAAAATCTCGCCCCCTTTAGGCCTCCTTCCAAAGCTAGTCACCCAAAACACATGAACGCACACTGCCTGACTGCTGGAGGATGAAACTGTATCTAACTAACTCATGTCTCAGTCATATGAAAGAAAACACCAGATATTAACATAATGAATGTAAACAACCAAGTTGGTGGTTCATAGTAGAGTTGCACTGATATCAAAAACACAAGGTATTATAATATCAAGATAAAAAGTACCCAATATGATATTTTTTTCCGCAATATTAAAAAAGAAAAAGAAATTAAAAAAGAAAGACAAAATGACAAAAGAAAAATTAAAAAAAAGAAAAATGACAACTTGAAAAAAAAAGTCTTACTACAGGGAGTTTTTAACTGTTTATGAAACAGTCTCAGTTTAATACTGATGCCTCATAAGATATGTTAATGTCTGCCACCAGGTTGGATTCTCCTTGAAATGTGATGAATTGAGGCCGTGTTTACGTTTTCCCTGCAAATTTTTAGTAAGTAGCACGTTTGTGTCGTGCCCTTACTTAAAGGGGAATAGTAAGGGAGAAGGATGAAGGGAGACGACCACACACAGCTCTCACCTTCACTCATCTGTATTGAGTCACATAATACAAGCAACATATACAGTTCATTTTCCAAAGTAGGAACACACTCAGCTTCAGAACCACAGTTACCATAATGTATCTTTTAAACAGCTTGTAAATTATGGAGCTCATCTTTCTAACTAAATTATTTAAATTATATTTACCAAGATATAACTTATAAAACTATGAAAAACATCTTTAACAAAATACGTTCTTAATCTTTTACAGTTTTAACCTTTTACCTTTTTCATTATTCCTATGGTTGAATGAACTACTAGGTTCGTGCAGTGTGTGAACAGCTTAAACTTTACAGCACAAACATGCAGCATGAATACAACAGTATGTGGCTTAAATGTAAATAATGGCAAGGCCACTGGATCTCCCACTGCTACTTTGCCTGGCGTCCAAGCCAGGGGAAAAAAATCTTCCAACAACAGCACAAAAATATTATTTTTCCTCCATGTAGAAACACAGTGAAAACCCTCACAAACATGTGTAAGTTCAATGTGCTTGGTGTACAGTAATGACCTTAAATAAAGGGGGAATAGTAAAGGAGAAGGATGAAGGAGGACGACCACGCGCAGCTCTCACCTTCACTCCTCTGTACTGAGTGAGGGAGAGGAGTGTGATCCTCCTACAGGAGCCCTGAGGCATTACCAACAGATAGACAAATAATAATAGTAATAATATATAGAACCAAATATGACTTTGCATGTTCAGAACATAAGTTTTGCAGATCACTTCCCAAAACTGCACCTTTTCTTCTACAAATGATTTACTTGATTGGTTAAAAAAAAAAGAGTAATAAGCTTCTGGATTATTATGAAATGTTTGTCCTTGATACTTTAAATATATCTGGTATACCCCTGTACTTTTTAATATACACTATATTATACATTATACATACGCTATGTCTTACCAGCCTGATTGTTTCTTGTTGTCAATAAATAATAATAATTTAAAAAAACTAAAGAAAAACAAACAAACAAAAAGGTAGCTTATTACAGGCTTGTAACAGCAACAGATTTTTTTTTTCCTTTTTTGTCGGAGCTTTTGATTTGTTGATTGATGTCTGGACATAAAGACAATTTAAACAAATATAACAAAAAATGCTTCTGAGATGCTTTACCTACTCTACTAGTTTAAATGAAATTTTAGAGTCAATTAAATTAAATTTAATTAAAATAATCCTCCTCCATAAGAAGCCGTGGGAGTCCCTGTATGACAACCATTGTATTAAACAGTAAAGCTTTTTCTTCATCAGATATTAGCAGATTTATTTAAGTGAGAGCTGAAAGTGACACTAGTTTAAATACAATTTCTTCTGCGAGTCTCAGGAGTAATTGGTTACCGCTATTTTATTGCGAGACTTCTTGGGGCGCTGCCAGTGGGGTAATAATACAATCCGCTCTCTCCAGATGTAGAGTGAAATGTAAAGGCGGGCTCATGAAAGATAAATGCAGCACGTGGTGTCACATGATTTACACCATATGAATGGACAAATATTCCAATTTAAATGCAAAATCTGGAGGTGCAGCAGGGCCGTAGATCAACACGGACGTTTTGGTACATTTTACCTGCACGTTCATAAATAACATCCAATGCAATTACTCCTCTTCAAATGAGGTTTTAAACCTTACTTGTCATGGCGCGTCCTTATAGTAATGTTTTTATTTCCTAAAGCCTGTGTTATTCTTGCTCTCCATGTAATTGCTTCTGTCCTCTGGCTCATCAGGCTGACTGATATCTGTGGTGGGACACTTTCTCAACATCTCGGCTCTCTGCAGCGAGCCCGCACAACCTTTACTGCTGCTCCCCTTAAATCAAACTTCACCACCATCGAGTTTTATCGTCTGCCGCGTTCAGTTCCACCCCTCGGACTAATGGGTTGAAGGTAATTTTCAATGTATACAGTGTGTTTGTGCACTTCATTTGTCGCTTTTAAATGACTCCGGACTCCTCTGAGCTTTGGAATCACAATGAACTAAATAAACAGTTCAAACCACGTGTGATCGTTCAGGATGTGATTTTTAAATTGAACTGACTACCACACAGGGACATCTTCAGCTCCTGGACACCTCCAACTGTCCCTTATTTCTAAACCAATGTGGAGTCTCCAGCTTCATGGACACTGCTTCATTTGGGGAAATTAACTCCCTGGATTAAACCTGAGGTTGTAAGTCTTGCTGTTATCCAAGATTCAGATTTAAACTTCAAGTCCCACATAAAGAACATGATGAAACATAATTTTTCTACCTAAACATAGCTACTGTACAACTACTTATAAATCCAAAAGACGCTGAAGTGATTATGGTTGTATTTTAAGCTGAGTGGGTTTTATTCTCTATTTTATTTTACATTATTGCATACTCATTCTCATTCTGTGTCCATTTTCATGTAAAAGTGTATTCTATTCTCTTCTTCATCTTATTTTTACTATTATTTTGAAGTGGGTTTTATTTTTGCTCTTATTTTACATGTGTTCATTATATTCATATATCCTTTATTTTACCAGGTAAAAGCCTCAGTGAGATTAAAAATCTCTTTTTCAAGAGTGACCTGACCAAGAGGGCAGCATAAAACTTTCTTACAAGTTACAACAATACAAACAGACATAATAGTGTCACACACAACAAATGAGTGAAAAACTACAGTATCCAACTAACATGGAATACAAGGTCAGGGACAAAAACGAATATGATGTGGGGACAATTTCTAAAATGATTTAGGTAAAAATGTAGGAACAATCGTATTGACCAAGGGAGCTATTTTCTTTAAAATTGACTTGAATTCCTCCACAGTGATCAGCTCTGCCAGTTTCAGATCCTTCTGCAGATTATTCCAGGATGAAGCAGCAGCATAAACAATATATGTGGGGTTTTTTTATGTAAGACACTTGGTGCATGTCATTTTTTTGAGTTGCATTTCTTGTATGAATAAAGTTTATTACTATGATCTTGTGGATTTGGTTTTGATATTATAATGTGACTACTGGAGATGCTCAAACTGTCCGACATGTGGCAAAAAAAATGATACAAAATGATATTGTTTAGATTGTCCATCATGGTGAAGATTACATGCCCTGGGAGGGGGGGTTGACATGCAGCAAAGAGCCTCGACTGGGACCGCAGTATAAGGACTCTACCAGGTGAATTACTGTACATGCATATGCATGCATCAGATTAGCATTAATTAATTAATGCTTCTCATATCTACATTAATTACTATCATTAAAGAATCTTAATGTTTCTTATATTCCTGTGTTTAAAATGTTAATTTAAAAGATAAATAGTGCTGCCAATCACACAACAACAGAGTGGCATCACACAAATGTAATAAGTAAAGCTTGTATACTTTATTCTTGAAGTCCTCCATTCTATCTCTGTCCTCAGCATTTCACCATGAAATAGTTTTATCTTTATGAATTATTATTTACTCACCCATTTGCTGTATATAGCTTTTACTTTCTGTGATACAATTAGCATCTCATTATTCTATCAATAATTTAATAATAAATATTTTTTTAAAATAAATAAAAGTAGGCCACATACAAAGGGAAAAAAATGCATATTTCTAAAAAAAATTGGCAAATAATTGGTTCAAACAAAAGTCCCGCCCCTCACTGAAGAGATAGCCAATCATACCTGAGGTATAACCAGGTGGCACTTGGGGTGCCTACCCATGTCCCACCCTCCAACCCCTGCCTCTAGAAACACCCCTGGGCATCTGGTGTTTGTAGTTTTTCATCAGATATTCAAACATGTCTCAATTGTGAGGATATGCTTTTTATATAGAAATATATGCCATCATATACATGTTTTTTATTTATATGTCTCATATACGTGATATGGGAAGTTATTTGCAATATGTTGGTTTAACTAATGTTGCCCAACTCATACAAGTCTGATATTACATATATCTTGTATGTAAATCCTCAAATTGTGTTTCATATCACACAAAATGACTAAGGATCTTATATCTGGTCTGACTGCCATATATTACTTACAAAGTGTTGGACTTTGACACCAGAGACTGTAGTTCACATCCTGTTTCCCACCTGCAGTTTGGTTTATGCTACTACAACACGTGCTTATGTTGCTGTGGTTGTTTATTATAGGATCCACATTCAAGAGCCCACCCCACATGGATTATTATAACTCATTATTACAAGTCATTTTTCTTTCATATACAATGAAAGCTGCACATTCTAAACACTCTGTCAGTGTTTAGACGGATGCATTCAGGTGCATCACTGAATGTAGGTTATGGCAGCACTCAGACACCACAACACACAATCACTGATTACATTATATGATTTTACACACTGAAAAGCACCATTACACTATGTTAGAACAGCCTAGGGATATGAGCAATAGCATGTCTCAAATTTAGCACCATTAATTATTATTTTACTTATTTTTAATATCCCAGTACCTCCATTATTCCTCTCTGCAACATCCTCAACTTGCTCATTCAGTATCATCCAGCCTGTACCTCCAGGGATCTCCAAGAAGAACAGAGCTGTAATGAACAGAATGATCTTTACCCTTTTTATTGCGTGACACTGAGTCTGATCAAATGGTTGTATTTTTTTTTTTTTAAAGAAGGAAACTAAACTCCTGCAGCTCTTCTTAATTCTAAGCCACGAGCTCTCTCAGCATGATGCCTGTTGACAAGTTTTACCCTGATTAGGCCCAGTGGAGGTCAAAAAACACACTGGAAAATTAAATCTCACCTCTCACCTGATGTTTACAGGTGCAGCCTTTACTTTACTGCTCTGTATCCATTTGTTGTATAAACTGGTTTGGGAAAAAAAGTTGCATTTCAGTGGCTGTAATTCTGTTAAATTCACACTTGGCCTCACTAACATTATCGATGTAATTTCAGAGGCTCTGCTCATCATATTCCCTCCAACACTATCTGGCTGCATCAGGCTGTATGTTGATCAAAGCGGGGCAGCAGAGAAAACGATGGAAACGCTGATAGCGATGATGACAATGATGGCTGCTGTGATATCCCCAAAGTGTTTTGATGCAAGCTGATAAAAAACTACCTCTGCCCAGCACAATACGGGCCCATTTGTCATCAAGCAAGGACAGTTGTAATCATCCCTTTTGCTTGCCTGGCCCATCAGTCTTCCCCCTTACCATGTATCAGGATCAATCTAGGCTCATTTATTTTAATCGTCTCTTATTTGCTAAACTGGCAAAGTCAAAGGAGGACAACAGAAACAAAGCTCATTTTGAATATGAGCCAAAGTACATTTTTATGCAACTGCACCCTTTTCTGTTTCTTCATGAATCCAAAAGAAAATCTGAATGCAATAACTGAATGATAAAAAAAAATGTTTTGTAGAAGAACATTTGCAAAGAATTACAAACAAAATAGGATTCAGATGGGAAAATAATTAGGGTAATTTTCAGCACTCATCAGAATCCTATCTGAAGCAATATTGCCAATTTTGGTAGCAAGTTGTTCTAAAAATTTGAACAGCATGAAATAAATTCCATTACATTCTAATACATTTTATACAAGCATCATTTAGATCAGCGGTTCCCAAACTTCCTTGCATATGCCTCTTCAGAAGCCAAAAAAAGGTCACTACTGTGAAACAAAGCCATAAAATCATTTTATTTTGTGTCACATAAATGGCGAAGGTAGCATTTGTCATCAACCACCTGACAGGCAGAGCTCGACTATGGGGAACAGCTGAGTGGGAGAGGTGGTCTCCAGCCTGTGCTTCCTTTGACCTGTTTGCTGCCGAGCTTCACAAGGTTTTTCAAGAATTTCAAGAACTGTGGTTCTGAGTCTGCAAGGGGACCGATGGGACTGAAACAAGGTGAGCAAACAGTGGCAGATTACTCAATTGATTTCCCCACCAGAGCCAGCCAAAGCAGTTGGAACAGCTAAGCCCTCTGTGATGCCTTCCTCCATGGTTTGGCTGACTACATTAAAGATGAACTGGTTTCACATGACACCCCTATCACCTTGGACGGGGTGATTGATTTAGCCATCCGCATCGACCTTCGAATCCAGACTCGTCAACGAGAGAAGCGTCAAGGGGGAACCCAACGTTCTCTTCCACCTCGCTCCTATGGGGGTTCTGCTGCAGTCAACTACGCCTCATTGGGTCAGCAGATTGGGGATCCTGAGCCCATGCAGTTGGGTTGCACCTCCCTCTCCCTGGAAGAGGAGCGCTGCCACAAGTCCAATCTCTGCCTCTATTGTGGGCAACGGGACACTACATCTCCAGCTGTCCAGCAAAAGCCAGAGCTCACCAGTAGTTGGGAGACCCTGGTGAGCTTAACTGCCCTGTCACCTCCCCAAAGTCAGAGACCTCTGTTCCAAGGCCACCTCCTCCTTCCAGATGGCCCACACACCTTGGCTATCTTCATTGACTCTGGGGCCGATGCCTGTATTATTGAGGAGGTGGTCCTTCAGCTGGGGCTCGAGCGGGTTCCTTTGCCTCATCCGGTTCCTGATAGAGCCTTAGATGGACACATCTTGGGCACCGTCACACATCAGACCACTCCTGATCACCTGCTGCTTTCTGGTAATCATCACGAAACAGTCCAGTTCCACATCCTCAGCTATTCCTGCCTGCCACTCATCCTGGGGTATCCATGGCTCCGTCTTCACAACCCTCACATTGACTGGGCCACTGGGGCCATTCAGGAGTGGAGCTCCTCCTGTCATCAGAGGTGCCTGCAGCGAGCCTCAGCTCCGCTTCACTCCTCCAGCTCCAGCTTTTCACCTGACCTCACCAGGGTGCCACCTGAGTACCATGATTTCTGCCAGGTCTTCAGTAAAGCCAGAGCCACGTCTCTGCCCCCACAGCACCCCTACAACTGCGCCATAGATCTCCTGCCTGGTACGTCACCTCCCAAGGGGCA
The DNA here is from genome assembly GCA_027495735.1 of Lutjanus campechanus. Taxonomy (NCBI): domain Eukaryota; kingdom Metazoa; phylum Chordata; class Actinopteri; order Lutjaniformes; family Lutjanidae; genus Lutjanus; species Lutjanus campechanus. Next base: position 31,028 of record JAJHUR010136466.1, read on the forward strand.
CCTGTACTCTGTCTGAGCCCAAGAGAAAAGTCATGGAGACTTACATCAACGACTCCCTGGCCGCGGGCATCATTCGTCCTTCATCTCCTGCTGGAGCAGGGTTTTTCTTTGTTGAGAAGAAGGACAAGACATTGAGATCCTGCATTGACTACCGAGGACTGAATGATATCACTATAAAGAACCGTTACCCACTGCCACTCATCTCCACTGCCTTTGAACTGCTTCAGGGGGCCACCATTTTCTCCAAACTTGACCTACGCAACGCCAACCACCTCGTCCGCATCAGAGAAGGAGATGAGTGGAAGATGGCATTCAACACCCCAACCGGACACTACGAATACCTCGTAATGCCGTTCGGCCTCACCAATGCCCCTGCCAATAAACGATAAACAAAGATATATCGGTTGAGCATGTCTCGGAGCACATCGTTTATCTGGATGATATACTCATCTTCTCCCAGTCCAAAGAGCAACACATTCATCATGTCCAGTCCATATTCCAGCGCCTCCTGGAGAACTCCCTGTATGTAAAAGCAGAAAAATGTGAGTTCCATGTCTCTTCAGTGTCTTTTATGGGGAACACTGTGGCACAAGGCAACATCCAGATGGACCCAGCCAAGGTCTCAGCTGTCACCTCCTGACCTGTTCCTGAAAACCGCAAACAGTTTCAGCGTTTCCTGGGGTTCGCCAACTTTTACCGTCGTTTCATCCGCAACTACAGCTCCGTGGCAGCCCCTCTCACCACCCTGACCTCCTCCAAAGTGCCCTTCCAGTGGTCACCTCCAGCTGCAGCAGCCTTCCAGGCCCTCAAAGATCGGTTCACTTCATCGCCCATCCTCCAGGTGCCTGACTCGGGATGCCAGTTTGTGGTCGAGGTGGACGCCTCAGATGTTAGGGTGGGGGCCGTCTTGTCTCAGCGTTCTGGCACTGACCAAAAGCTCCATCCCTGTGCCTTCTTCTTTCGACCTCTGTCCTCTGCTGAGAGGAATTATGACATTGGTAACAGGGAACTGCTGGCAGTTAAGATGGCCATAGAAGTGTGGCGCCATTGGTTGGAGGGCACCAAGGAGCCTTCTCTTGTGTAGACAGATCACAAGAATTTGGAGTATATACGCTCAGCTAAAAGACTGAACTCTTGCTAGGCCCACTAGTCCCTGTTCTTTGTTTCAACTTCGCCCTCTCTTACCGTCTGGGGTCCCACAATGCCAAGCCTGACGCTCGTAGCAAGGTTTGTCGTAGGCAACTGGACTTGATAGAGTTCTTGAAGACGTTTCGCCTCTCATCCAAGAGGCTTCTCCAGTTCTGACTGACTGGTTTGGGAGTTCAGGTATTAAACCACTGTGTGG
>JAJHUR010136467.1:7796-34090 GCA_027495735.1 Lutjanus campechanus
ATTCGATAATGCTCTAACGCCAACACTTCATGAAGGAATGCAACGATGAAACTTTTGATAATTGGATTATACACACAGCTGAATATGAAATAATAGAGAACACACAAGGAGGGTAAAATTATATTAATAAAAAAAACAAGCAGTAGTATAATAATAAATGGTAAGTGTTAAGTAATTTACAATGTCAGTTTTAATACAGTCTTAAGACTGCACAGGGAGTGTTTTGATCATGGGTGTGAACAGTTTATTCAAAAACATCTTCAGTCCTGGCATCACTTCAGACGTCATTTCATTTGTCACCATTCTTCAGATAAAGGCCTCAGGGAATATTTCGTTATTGTCAAGCACCACAGAAGAAGAAATGATTTTTAGGCTAAGTCTCAAACCCGAGGATCTGGACTAAGAATCTGCTGAGACTGCTAGCTAATGTGTGTTTATAGGACCAGTGTGTAGGATTAAGTGGCATAGGTGAGCTTGGGCCATATTGAGCACTAGTGTTTGGTTTGTCCCCTCTGGGCTACAGTAGAAACATAGCAGACACCTGGGAAAAGGACCTGCCCTCTTTTTACATATAGAATGCCTAAGTCACACCCCTTCTGGTTTGACCCTTTGGGACCAAAATTCAGAAAAAAATATGAACAGTAGTTTAAGGCGAATGACAAATTTAGTGGCTAACATTAGCTTTAAGAGGGAGAAAAGTCACAATGAAATCACCCAAATCTGAATTATTAAAAAAGTTGTTACAAATAAAAAATTCAAAATCCTGAGCAGTTTTTTCTGCTCTGAAACACTGGGAGGTGTGTCCGCTCTGCTGTCTCTGTGTCAAACACCACTACGACCTGAAAATGACCTGAGGCATGGATGGTCAGTCTAGCAACTTTATTGGACATGTCCAGACATGTCTGAGTCACCAGAGCCAGAGGACAGTGACAGGTTGTTGTTTTTTTCTTCTGCGTCGGGTTGTTGGAACTGAAGTGAGCTGAAGGGAACTGCTGGGCTGAGAGAGTCACTGAAGGTAGATGCATAGCTAATGGAGAGGGGAAGAGTAGGCAGTGTCGTTCATGTGTCTGGTTCATGGGGCTTAGACCACAGCTCTGACATGTCACTGACCCATGTTTCAGGACCTCCCAAAAAATCCTGAACATAGAAATCATGAACAACAATTTAATGGTCTAACTCCACAATTCAGTGCTAGTTCTCAGTGATTTCACATGTTTTGAGAAACTATGTTCTAACATGTATAAGAGGAACTCCTGTTTTCTTTTATACAATCTGTAACCACCTATAAAGCACCACACAGGCTGGCCCCACTTTATTTTTCTCAATTATTGTGTCTCATGCCAGTGGTTTAAGCACTGAGGTCAACTGAACAAGACATTTAGGCTATCCTGAAATGACCAACAGGGACAGAGTGAAAGCAGTTGTGGCTCCCACCCTCTCAAACCATCAAGCCCTAGCTTTAAAAAACACTGAGCCAGATGATAGTTTTAAGAAGCGTTTAAAATTTCATTATCCAGTAACTTGTATTTGCCTTCTGTATAGTTTTGTTTTTGTTTTTTTAATCTATTATTTCCTGTTCTTACCTTTTCTGATTTATTTTTCTTCACTGTTTGCACTGCAGAGCACCTGAGGACTACGGTTTCAAAAGGTTTTTGATTTGAATTTGATTTGAAAATCTTTAATGTCCCGAAAGGGCAATTTGGTTTGCAACAGAAGTAACAACATGCATCTCTACATATCAACAACACAATAAATCTAACATAACAATAATACAATAAATACAGTAAATACAGTCATCACAGTTTAACAGGTGCATTGTTCCCAACAAGCTCACCTACAGGTTATTTAAAAACCTAATGGCAGATGGGACAAATGATTTAAGATACCTGTTTGATTTGGCCCTGCGGGGGAAATTGTACCTTCTCTTTGACGGGAGAAGCTGAAACTCTGCATGAAGAGGATGGAGAGGGTTCGCTAAAATGGCCTTTGCCCTCTTAGTGGCTCTGGCTTGATACAGATAATCAAGATCATTAAAGCTAATGCCAATGTTTTTTTGGCAGAGTTTGACCACATTCCTCAGCTTGTTTTTATTTGAAATGCTGAGGTTACCAAACCAGCAGATCAAAGCAAAAGTTAAAATGGACTCAATAAAAGATGAATAAAACATTTTAAGAAGCTTTTTATCAACGTTAAAACACCTCAGTTTCCTCAGATAAAACAACCTCTGATTTGCCTTCCTACAGATGGCATCTGTGTTGGTCTCATAAGACAGTTTATTGTCCAGGATGGTGCCTAAATACTAATACTGGCTGACTATTTCCTATTTTTGTCTTTGAGAAAGGTTTGTGGATTCTTACGAAAGTCGAGAATCATGTCCTTTGTTTTTGACACATTGAGTTGCAGGTAAGAGTTGTCACACCATCTAACAAAATAGTCAAGGACAGGCCCATGGCCCACCTCCTGGTCCTGCAAGAGGCTGACAACCACGGAGTCATCAGCAAATTTAATTATAAACCTTGATTCGAACATGCTCTTACAGTCATTAGTGTAAAGCATGAACAGTAGAGGTGATGCTACTATTCATGCTTTATTTATAAAGGTGCTTTATAAATTATGTTAAGTTACTTATTTCCAGGTGATGTTCCATTCCTGCCAATAGAGAGGCACAGTCACAACCCTTATGGTGGACCACCATGGGAAATACAGTAATTTCAGAAACTATTAACTGCAGTCAATGGCATTTTTTTCATCCCATAAATCACGATTTTCAAGTTAAAATATAATTTTACACATCAGGAAATTTGCAGTTTGTCGTAAAACTGTTGATGTATCAGACTGTGAAGACACATAATTAGAAAGACTACACATCCAGAAGTCACATAAGTCAAGTCATGACTTTCTCTCTCCAAAAGCTAACGTTAGCTGCTGAAGCTATGATGCCTGTGTGTTTTTGTACCGCGATGTAGTCACACAAAAGCAGGTCTTACTAGTTCTTTCTCTTCACAGAACCAGGAGTCGCTGTTAAAAACACTTGAGTTAAGATACCATTATAAGGGGCAATGAGATTGAAATATTGCTTAAATTGACAAACAATATATGTGTAATTCATGGCACAGTTAACACAGAATCTACAAAATAATTGGTCTCTTGCCATAGACTACCATTCATATTTTTTCCTAAGTTACGTCCGACAGCAGAAGAGACATGACTTAGCCTCTTATAAATCCCCCTCTAATTCTGTAGTCAACTGAAAATGATTATTTATGCAGTGAAACCCCTAATGAATGAACTTTTGACAACACTGGCAAAACACAAACAGTGTAATCACAGAAACTGGGCTGCATTCAACGAAACAGTCTGCAGACCACATACCCTCCTCCATTCTCTCTGCTGTGAGCACATTGGACACGTCACTGAGGTCATGTCATGGCTCATTTATTGGTATTTACATATACATAAAGTCCAGTATTCACAAAATGGCATACAGTGTTGTGCCTAACCAACAAAATGAGTTCAAACTCTAGATCAGCTGTCATTACCAGTCAATCACCTGACAGGGAAAAAAAGTGACAATAAACATCTCAGATAAATAAACATAAAATCAACAGATATTGTATCAATTGTGACAACATAAAAAGTAAATGATGTACCAGAGTAGTGTGCAAACTAGGGGTGGGAATCTTTTGGCACCTCACGATTCGATTCTAATTCAGAGGGTCACAAAGTGATTATAAAATCATTATTGATACATAAAAATATTTTGATTTCTATACATGAGATCTTTTTCTCACCGAGTAACTAGTAGCTATATCACTCATTCTTGAGAACTGGGACAACTACAGCTTAACTCTTCAGTTAAGCTGGAAAACATATTCAAAAGAATCTTGACTTGTCATTTTAATGAGTTGACAAAATGTTAATTTTTTTCATTTCACAGTATAGTCATAGTAAGCAGCCATTTTATTTTTTAAAGTGTCTCAGAGTTCTCTTAATGCTAATCAAAATACACATTTTTAAACCATAATTCTTATTTAGCTTTGATTTAGAAGGACTACAGAGTTGACATGTTATGGTTAAGACACATCTGATTGCAATATTATTGAATTAATTTGTTAAAAACAGAAAGTTTACAAGTGTTTAAGCAGTATTCCTGACTTTTTTAAATCAGGAAGTGAGACATGAGTCTTTAGGGTGCATCTAATGTGATGCCCACTTAGTGTGATCACATTTGTGTGATTAATTTTGTTTTATTGTGTATTATTTATTGCATATATTTGGAGATTAGATCTGCACTTCACTTATTTTGAAAATACTGTATTTATTTTTGTAAAAGAGTAACCTGATTTTAAAGTGATATTCCACCGCAGAGTAATAGTCCACTCAATATGTACTCACCTCTATGCCGATGTGATGATGGGTGAAGATCTTCAGTTCACAAAACAATCCTGGAGTTTCAGCAGAAAACAGGGTTGCAGCTAATGGCAGTGAATGGAGACCAAATGTAAATGTAAAAAAAAGAACACAAAACAAACACAAAATGCCTCCATCCTGCTCGTGTGGTGTAATCCAAGTGTCTGCAAGCCGCAACATTAAAATTTAAACACAAAAGACACCATTTATGTCATGTTTTTAGCAGAAATGTCAACTGTAGCATGTAGCAGGTAGCATGTAAACATGGCGTCAATCTCGCGAGACTTCGTATATCTCTTAATGGATGCACGTGTGAAAATTGCATGTGAATGAATGAATGAAGTCTTCTTGGTCAGACATGATTTGTCCCAGTTCTCAAGAATATGTGATTTATAAAACATATTTGTAAAGAACCTTAATTAGTTTACTTAGACACAACTTGCATTCAGTGTGGCTCTTGTCCACGTCCCTTTTCCCCTTCAACTTCATAGAGAGAGAATCGTGATGCAACTAAGAACACGCGCCACTCACCTGCTAGCTTACCACCCAACTGAGGCAGCAGAGGCACCACAGACGAGTGGAGCAGCGCCAAGTGTACAGCCTCGTTTGACTGCGTGTTATTCAGCACACTCAGCCGAATTTCGGGTCATTTTAAATTAGTTTGAACTTGATTTTTTGACAGCCCTAGTAGTGATGTTGTAGTAGACCGACTGTGGTGATAATGTCAACATGAAATGTGGTTGATAAGGAGCTTGGCACATCCAAGTTTAAACTGTTAAGGAGATGGCATCTGAATTCACTGTCATGCTGTATGCCCGTCATCCTACGTGTGCTCCAGATAGTTAGTGAGCAGGGACGGGAGAGGAAGCACGGGGAGCAGCTTCAGTCTGGATCGACCAATCAGATTCCTGATCTGGATGCGACACAGCTGGCAGAGACTCCTTGGAGAAACTGGAGAGACAGACAGACAGATTTGATTTCCTCTTACTGTTGTGATACAGCTCAACTTGAAATTCCAGTGCTTCAATCATGTATCCATATTGAGAATGACCACAGCAGTTCCTTCAAATAGGGCAGCAGCTAATGATTATTTTCATTATCAATTAATCTGTCATTCATTTTCTTAATTAATTGATTAGTTGTTTGGTCCATAACATGTCAGAAAATGGTGAAAAATGTCAATCAGTATTTCCCAAAGATAAAGATGACGTCCTCAAATGTCTTGTTTTGTCCACAAACCAAAAAAAATCAGTTTACTGTCAGAGAGGACTAAAGAAACCAAAAAAAAATTCACATTTAAGTTGAAATCAGAGAATTTTTACTTTTTCCTGTTAAAAATTACTCAAACTGATTGATGGATCATCAAAATCTGGCTTTGTAGCTCTACCTTCAAATGCCTGTAGCAGCTGTTGTGTCTTTCCACCAGGGGGCGCCAGCTCCACAGCTCGCTGATTGTTACTGTCTCTGATGTTGACATCAGCTCCATAGTCCAGTAACACTGACACCTGATCAGCGCTGTCCTGTCTGACTGCTGCATGCAGAGGACTGTCACTTCCTCTGCCTACATTCACACTGGCTCCTAAGGGAGACGAGGACAGGAGAGGAGAAGACAGGATTTATTTATTACATTAAATATAAATGTAGACATAGGATAAATAGAACATAAGAGAACTACACAGAATTTGACTTCTATGCAGAGGAACAGATTAGAATTGCATCCTTTATGCCAGTGATTCCCAACCTTCTTTCCTTGGAGGCCCCCTACATGTATCTAAGAAAAGCTGAGCCCTCCCAGCCTGTGCATACACACCAATAGAATGATGATTCATTCCAAAGCTTTGTTGTAATAATAAAAAAAAAAAAACAGTCATCAGTTGTAATCATATTTATAATTTTCAAACCTTTACCTTTGGTAAATGTCTATTTTCTAGTATAAGCTTAACATTCTTTCTTTTATACACATACATCCTTACCAAAAGAATATTAATGATTCATTATCACAGAACTCGAGCAGTCACAGAGGTAGCCAACTATTTATGAGTTAGCACAAAAAAAAGGGCCCAGATATGAATGCTAAAAATGGTTCAGAACCCAGATATCAATGCTAAAATGGTTATGAACCAAGATATCACTGCAAAAAATCAGAAAGGACCCAGAAATCCATATAAAATTTGTCAAGAACCTCAGTATCAATGCTAAGAATGTTTCTGAACCTAGGTATCAAAACTGAAAATTGTCTTTTTATGTAGAATTTTATACAAATAGTGATTTTTGTTAATCTGCAAATCTAATTTTGACAACCTCAGAGCAGGCAAAGTCCTGAGAACCCCCTGTGATCTTTGCAGCCCTCCTTAACCGAACCGATGCTTAATGCCACCACACAGGGACAGTTTAGAAGAATATAATGTAAGATCACTTCTTCAAAGAGGAACAGCCTACAGTAGTGGTTCCCAACCTCAGGACCAGGATCAACAAAGGAGTCCTTAGATAATACTGGCAGGTCACAAGATGATTACAGGGATACGAAAGAAAAATATATTATTTGTGTTGTACACCCTTTGCTTGTTAAATACTGCAGACTTCACCTCTCAGGCCTAGAAAAATCTTTGAATGACACAACCCTACATGGAAAAATTCACTCTTTGGTTGAAATGCTCATCATTCATGGCTACATTAAGGCCACAACCTGTGATGAGGGGTCACAAAGAAGGATTCCTTAATTTTAAGGGGGCACCAATCCAAAAAAGTTTCAAACCACTGTCCAAGAGCATTACAATCTTTCTGTCAGACAGCCTTTTTTGATGGGAAAGCACCGTTGTATAAGACAAATGTCGCTCTCTCCTAAACCACCAGACTTCTTTGGCAAAATCAGTGATTTTACTTTGCAGAAGAGTTGCTGGTCTGCCACTGCCTTGATCAGTTAGTATGTTTGTGTTATGAGTGACTTCTGTGTTCTGAAGGATAGTTCAGATTCCCCAAAGTCATAAATATTACAACCAAACTAACAGGCAGCCGTAGGCTGGCAAGTCCTGTCTTCTGCAAGGTAAAATTACTGATTTTCCCAATGGAGTTTGGTTGGTTTGGAGAGAGTGATATTTGGCTTATATAACAGCAGGTTCCCACTGATGTCTGATGGCAAAGTAAAGTGGTGAAAATTCTAAATATAGTGTACATGTAAACTGATATTGATTTTTTTTAGGTGGACCCGTTTAAGTAACTAAAATAGCTTTTGTGCCAAAGGATTCTGGTGACTTTGGAAAGAGCAATATTTCACAGCAGCCCTTTAAGATGAAAAAGTTGCTATTATTGCAGACTGAGCCCATGTTGCAGCTTTAACTCTAAACACAGAGCACACTGGCTGAAGCTGCTCAATTTCTGGACCAGAAAGCCCAAAACTATGGCAGCTCATATAACACTGCTGACACCTGCAGGAGGTAACACAGGTGAGCTGAGCTGAGATGTCAGAAAGTTGCAGTAAATGAGAGTCACCTCTGTGCAGAAGGATCTTTGAGCAGGCCGTGTGTTGGTGCAGACAGCTCACATAGAGAGGAGTGCCCAGGTGGGACACTTCATAGTCTGGATCTGCTCCATGAGACAGCAGGGACTCTACACACTCACTATTACCTGCTCACACACACACACACACACACACACACACACACACAATGATAAAACACGAACAAACTTTTAATGCTGAATAATATGTTTGAATTGAAGTGTAATCACAGTCAGAAGTGGCATAAGTCCACACATTCTTTGCTCAAGTAGAAGTACAGATACTTATTTTTAAAACGACTCTGGTAAAAGTAGAAGTACTGATTCAACTTGTTTACTGCAGAAAAGGTGATAAAGTACAGGCTCTGAAATGTAAAAAGTCGTCCACTAACTGAACCTCCTTCCGTCTTTTTTGTTTTGTTCTGTCTTTTTCATCTTTTTATGTCATTTTTTGTCTTGTTACACTTTTGATATCATTTTCATTGTGTTATGTCATTTTCGTCTTATATCTTGTATGACGTCTTTGTTTTGTTAGGTCTTTTATGCCTTTTTTGTCTTTATTTGTCGTTAGATCTTTTAAGTCTTTTTTTTTTTGTCTCGTTACACTTTTTACTTTGTTTTGATCATGTTATGTCTTTTATGTCGTTTTCATCTCGTTATGTCTTTTTTGTCTTATGTCATTTTTGTCAGTTTTTGACTTGCTACGCTTTTATGCCATTTTCATCATGCTATTGTCAGTTTTGCGTTGTCTTTCACAGCATCTTTGTCTTGTTACGTATTTTATGTAATTTCTTGTCTTGTCACACCTTTTACGTCATTTTGATCATGTTATGTCTTTTATGTAACTTTTGTCCTTTTGTCTTTTACATCATTTTCATGTTATTATGTCTTTTTTTGGCTTGTTACATCTTTTACATTCTTTCAGTCTTCTAACATCTTTTATGTCCTTTTTGTCTTGTTACATGTTGTTATGTTGTTTTGGCAGCGCACAATGATACAATTTTTTTTTAACAATAATTCCCCTCAAATGCATTAAAACTTAAGCAACAAGCTGTTTTGAAAATGTAAGGAATAGAAAGTACAGATATTTGTGTTCAAATAAGGAGTAAAAGTGAAAAGTTGTCAGGAAATAAATACTCAAGTAAAGTACAGATACTTCATCTACTTAAAAACACTAACAAAGTATTGATACTTAATTACTTGCCACCTCTGATTACAGTTACAGTTTATACTGTCCCTGCTGCTTTTAATTTAGCATATCACTGAGCGGCACCTTTGTGTTCTGTTATCAGGTTTCCACCAGGACGTGACCTTTCTCCTGTAGTTAAACATTACATCCTGAACTGTAGCACGTATGGTGATGTGGTGTTTGAGATGTACATAATGCAACAAACACACACAGACTAATCCAATTCTAACTACACGTGATATCTGGACACTGAGTTGTCAGTCTGTGTGCAGTGTTTACCTCTCTTGCAGGCTTCGTGCAGAGCCGAGGGGAAGTGTGTGTGTGGCGTGTGTGTGTTTGCTCCATGCTGCAGCAGCAGTTCCATACAGCCAACACTCCCAGAGGCACAACAGTTGTACAGAGGAGTAACCCCATCGATGGTAGCAGCATTCACCTACACACACACACACACACACACACACACACACACACATGTGAGCAATACAGTATAGTCAGCTAATGTGTTTTAGGGAAGACACGCAGTGAATATAATGAAGAATACTTACATTAGCTCCAGCATTTATTAACGCTCTGACACAGGCTACATGTCCTGACAGGCAGGCTTCGTGGAGAGGGGTCACATGATCGATGGTGACAATGTTGGCGTGATATCCCTGAAAATGAGAGCACACAACATTCTGATTTGTAAGAAGCACACCGCCAATAGCATAGTTCTGATTTGAATGAATTCTGAGTAAATGATGGTGACTGGATTATGGCCACGTTTCTGTCTTTCTGTCTGCTGCTCTTATATGAAAGGAACATCATGTCAAAGTCGAGTCCACATCATGTCGAGTTTTGGAATGATCAGCTGTAGAGTTGTCTGCCTTCTCTACAATATAATGAAACTAAATGGTACTCGGTTCGTGGTGCTCAAAGAGCAAAAAGCTTTGAAAAATTCTGTCTCTTTCCAAAAATCAGTTACTAAAGATAATCCACACACCATGTTGTGAATGTAGAAACTCATGTCGAAACTACTAGAAGTAGAACGTCTTTCTTTCTGATAAAAAGAACAAACACAAAACAAATTAGGCTGGACAGTTTCATCATATTTTATACTGAGGTAATCCAAAAGTAATAAGTAATAAGCTTACACTACTTTAATATTGTGGTAGGTTACTGACTACATTTTTTAAACAAGTAATTAGTAACTGTATCGGAATATACTTTCAAAGTAACTCTCCCAAACCTGGTCACATGATCCCCTGGCAAGGTTGATAATAATAAGAGTATTAGAGCTGGGGCGATTCGTCAGTATAATCGACTTCATCGATTACAAAAATATGTTGATTTGCGTTGACATGTTGCTATGAAGTGCTGTGCCCAGTCAGAGCATGGATTCATCCAGAGAACAAACTGCAGACAGCCTCTTTCTCCAAAGTTTATTAAATTAATATTCATCACAGCTCCTTTTGAATTTGAAGTCCAGTATTTTTCTGATCAGGCATCTGACATGGAGTCTAAATATGGTAGAAATTAGAGTATCTTTAAAATATGCCACTATTATCATCATTCTAATATGCTTTATGTGTCTGTTTTAAGGATTATGATTGAATAAAATATAGAAATATTGATTAAACAAGTTTTTGATATTTACTTTTAGGTAAATGTTATATTAACTGAATAATAAAAATAATTGTGATTACTCTTATTATTACCTCCCTTACAAGGGGATCATGTGATCATGGTTCAGATGTGGTTACCAATCACCTGTTAGAAAATGTAGTCAGTAACCTGATCCAAGTATCACAATATTAAAGTCATGTAACTTTACTATTTTCCATTATTTTTGGATTATGTCATTATAAAATATGGTGAAATCTTTCAGCCTAATTTGTTTTATGGTTGTTCTTTCAATTAGAAAGAAAGTAGTTCTAGTAGATTCTACTTGAAGAAAGTAGTTCCCACATGAAACTGCTCACAACAAGGTGTGTGGATTATCTTGAGTAACCAGGTCATCATTTTTGGGAAGAGACACTGGTTTATAATTTGTCAAAGCTATTATTAATCGTTAGAGTAATCGATTAATTAATCAATAGATTAATTGATTTATCAAAAAAAAAAATCAGAGTGATCATTTAAATGATTGTTAGGTGCAGCCCTAAAGAGTATTCGTTGAAGTGTACATGTAAAATGTAGATATTATTTGTAATGTAATTCTTGAGTTATTTACATAAATGTGTCCAAGTGGATGTTTGTGCCAAATCTGAAGAAATTACAAGATATCATGAAATATCATGTTCACAAGAGTGATGGACATGAGGTCACAGTGGCCTTGACCTCTGACTGCCAAAATTTAATCAGTTAATTTTTGAGTCCAATTGTAAATCTGAAAACCCCTCGAGGCGATCTTGAGATATCCCATTCATGAGAATGAGACAGACATGTGGACAGACAGACAGACAGACAGACAGACAACCAGAAATGCATACTGTCATGCCTCTGGCCACAGCTGTAATACAATAATACAAAGTTCCACAGTCCAAACAGTCAAAAACTAATAATGGCAGAAGTGACGGTGTGGTCAGTACCTCAACATGTGTCACCCTGCCGAAGTGTAACGTGTGTATAAAGGTGTTACCTGGGCCAGCAGAGTGCGCAAGGCAAGCAGTCGACCCTGGGAAGCCGCTTCATGGAGAGGGGAGCGATCTGCCCAGGACCCTGCACACACACACACACACACACACACACACACACACACACACACACACACAAAGACACACACACACACACACACACAAAGACAGAGAGAGAAAGAAAAAGTCAATTTAGTTCCAAGTGTGAACATGGAGATTTGAATTTCTGATTAGGGCTGCACAATCAATCACAATATTACTGAAATCACAATAAGCGAGTGCAATATCCAAATTGCAGAACCCTGCAATGTCCAAGATGATGTCGTCAAATGTCTTGTTTTGTCCACAACCAAAAGATATTGAGTTTACTGTCAGAGAGAAGAGTGAAGAAAATAAAAAAAAATACTTGCAAGATAGTCATTTTTCATCTCATTTCAACTTTTAATCTCATCATAGCTTTTTATCTCACAATTTTGACTTCATCTAATATAATGATTTTTTGTCTCATAATTTTGACCTTTTATCTCATAATCATGCCTTTATCTCATAATTTTCGATTGTTATCTCATAATTTTTGACTTTTTCTTTAAAATCTACTCAAAGCATTAATCGGTTATCAAAATAGTTGACAATTAATTTAATAATCACTGATTAATAATGAATTAATCATTGGAGCTCTAGTACAGACCCCAATAAACATCACATACTCGTGATTTTAAATTTTTTTTCCCCAGTGAAAATAAAAATTGTGATGCAAAAATGATCATTCCCACTAAATACATCACGATCAAAAATGATGAGAAAACACTGAGCTGAATGAGCTGAGAGCAACACACAGACTGAACTCACTTTCAACAGGATTTTATTATTGATTGTTGTTAATATTATTCTTAAAGACAAAACAGAAAGACACTATAATCAAATACAATTGTACATTATAGGAGCTTTAATTTAAAAAAGGACAATTAGATGTAGCCCCACTCATTTTGACTTGCACAAAAAAATCTGGAGCAAGCCTTCAGCTTTGCTCCCTGTGGTTATATTTAGTGTCAGTGAGCTCCTTCTCAACAGCTGTGGCTGTTCTCAGTGTACACCACAGAAACACACAGTCTGATCTACAACATACCCATGTCTCCGTCTCCCCACGGCACATCGAGCCACTGGTAGATATAAGTCATTCTGAATTCAGTGCAAATGAAAGCAGCTCCACACCCTCTGCTTCTCCTTCTGTCTGTCACACTGGAGGAGCACCTGAGCAGCTACACTCACAGCTCACTGCAAACACTAAAAATAACAACCAGCTAGCTCACTCGCTAACAGAATAAGTAGCTGTATAACTGACTGGCCACAGGCTGTGATTTAACCTGCTAACTCTGCTATCAGCTACCAAGAAAAACATGTTTGAAAGCCTTCTTATTCTCATCTAATCTGCTGAGAGGAGACTGGTACAGAGGCAGGCAGCCATATTTAGATTGGACGGTGAGTGAGGTCCTGTCCGTTCCTGGATGGTATGTGGCAGCAGCCATGTTGGAGAGGTCATGAGCAACAACAACACAGACTGCCACAGAAAACCCTCCACTCCTCCTTCTTTACACAGTGTTAGAAATATACTTTTTTTTCAACATGTATTCAAAAAAACTATAGAAGCCCACTGCTAATTAATTAAAATTAGGATCATTATCATAAAAAAAATCATAACTGTGAGATAATTCAATTTTTATCTCATAATTTAGACTTTTTAACGCTTAATGATGTCTTTTTATCTCAAAATGTCAACTTTTTATCTCTTTGTGACTTTGTGTTTTTTTCCCCTGACTTTCCGACCCGTTTACTGGAGCACTGCCAACTCGGTTGTGACTCAGCTCCAACTTCTGACTTCCAAGGTTAATAGAAGGCAACATTAGTCCTGTGTCTGTTTCCTCGTTGCCATTTCATCTCATCTGTAAGCCTCCTTGTGTTTCCTTGTGGATCTTTTCCTAGGGTTTTTTTGGTTTATTCCTGGTTTTTCTGGACTGATTTTCCTGTGTCTCAGTTTGAATTTATTGTTTGTTTTTGGATTTTGCTCTGTTTGATGACTCTTTCTGCCGACACATAGGCCTACAAAAGCCTTTAGTATTGAATTTTGGGTTAAAAACCATTGAACTACACCAGTCTGCCTCCACTGTCTGCATTTGAGTCCAAACCTAAATTGGACAAACTCTGACAGGCCCTTAGCTGGACTTGAACCAGTTGGTACCCTGAACTCTCAGGCCTCCTAACTCATAAGAAAGATATTTATGCTTGTAAAAGAGAAATTTGACTTTACAAACACTGCAATCATTGATTTTATTTCCACAATAGACTAAAGCCATCAGAGATACTGAAGGTCCAGTGGGTGAGATTTAAAGGGATCTAGTGGCAGAAATGAAATAAAATATTAGTGTATAATCACCTGAAAATGAGAATCATTGTGTTTTG
Organism: Lutjanus campechanus; assembly: GCA_027495735.1. Taxonomy (NCBI): domain Eukaryota; kingdom Metazoa; phylum Chordata; class Actinopteri; order Lutjaniformes; family Lutjanidae; genus Lutjanus; species Lutjanus campechanus. The sequence goes on from JAJHUR010136467.1 coordinate 21,963, forward strand.
CCATGTTTCTACAGTAGCCCAGAGTTAACAAATCAAACACTGGCTCTAGACACAGCATTTCACGTCCTTTGTGAGTTGTGCAGCCGCTGAGTATTTCCTACATGCTTGGAAGGGGAGGGTGAGGCAATCTACAATGCCGCTGCTAGATGCCACTAAATCCTACAAACGAGTCTTTTAAAGGTCATTAAAGGCTGAAGACTACAATTCTAACAATGGAAAAAAATCTGGATGTGTGGAGTTAAAGAGAAGTGAGATCACCAGACCTCTGTAGCCTGGTCTTCATCTCTGCTGCAGGCTAGAGGCTCCAAACTACATTGTCTGTTACGAGTATAACACACCAAACCTTCCCACCCAACTGTCAGCAGTCAGGATGGATTGTGGGTAATGTAGGCCCCAGGTTCTGACAAGAAAATAGAATGTGTGAAAAAAAATACCCACCCCAGCCACTGCCTGTTCACCCTGCTGCTGTCTGACAAGAGATACAGAAGTATCCACTGCCATACCCGATTTCATCCCCTCACTTTATCAAATGAATAGTTTTTTGTGATGCTTTGCCTGTGTTGTTGCATGTAGCATAAATGGAACAAATGTAAATTTCATTATGTAACCTTGAGTTGTAAAATGATCATAAAATGAACCCTTAACCTTGACGTTACCTCGTAAAAGATATATGCGGTTGACTTCCTCATGACACCAGTGTTATACATGTGCAATGCTAAATCTCTGGGTTACAGTTACATCAGTATGAACAGTCAAATCTCTGTAGGCCTAGTTAAATATATCACTCACTGTGACAAAACTGAATTTTGAGGAGGTTTTAATTCAATTCAATTTTTACTCTTCAATACATTTACTATACAATAGTATAGTAGTACAGTAGTATAGTTAACTCTTCTGCCTCTGTCCCTAACTCACCCCCACACCTTTTCTCTCGCTGTTCATGAATAATTTGAGAATGGTCGGGACATGTGAGCTGTAAGTCTGCACAGCACTGATGGAGACTGAAAACACTAACAGAAAAGTACAGTGTACAAAGTTATGTATTGGTTTGATTTGGCCATAAAGTCACATATGATTCCGTCATTGTATCAAGCCCTGATTTGCTACTTTTTCATTGTATGACGAAACTAACTTAGCTGAATTATACTGCACTGACCCCTGCAGAGTCGAGAAGTAACTAAGTACAAACAGGCTTGTTACTTAAGCTTTAATGCAAAATGAAAACAACATAAAAAGATGTAATGGGATGAAAACAACATAACGGACCTAACAAGACGTAACAAGACGAAAATGACATAAAAGATGTTGCAAGATGAAAATGATGTCACAAGATGAAAGCAACGTAAGAGGACAAAAACAAGATAAAAGACATAAGAACACATAACAGGACAAAAACTACATAAAATACACAAATATGTTGGGGTTCAGTTAGCTTTGCACAGACACAGCTGGTAGAGACGCCCATCAGTGAACGACTATTTACTTTAATACTTTGAGTACATTTCAGAGCCTGTACTTTTTCACTTTTACTGCAGTAAAGATGCTGAATCAGTACTTGTTATCAGTCTTTTTTTTTTCTTTTTTTTTTTTACAAGTATCTGTACTTCTACTTGAGTATAGAATATGTGTACTTTTGTCATCTCTGCACTGTTGTGATATTTTTCAAATCCCGCATGTTATAATTATTCTACCTTTATTAGCAGGAGCAATAGTAGCATTCTGAGTTGCAATTGCAGTTTTAAGCCAAAATATCTTTTTAAATGGCTAAAATTGATGTTGTAGCAGAAAGCATCCAATCAGAATAGAGAGTAATGTCATAATGTGTCCCTTTTACTGGTTCAGTCCGTCTCTGTTACTGGTTCCCTCACAAATCTTCAGATGTCATGAAAAGTTGCTCTAAATATAGATTTATGTTTCCAACTGCTTTTGGGCAGATCACATTTCATCTAAGGTTGCAACACCAGGAAACAACTTGAACGGTAATGACATTATGGCTGCAACTAACGCTTATTTTCATTATCAATTCATCTACTGACAATTTTTATGAATAATGGATTAACTGTTTAGTCTATTAAAAAGTCAAAAAATTGGGAGAAATGCTCATCAGAGTTTCCCAGAGCCCAGTGACGTCTTCTCATCTCTCAGATTGTGTCTCTGTCCAGCCAACAGTCCACAACGCAAAGATTCTTCATTTATTATCATAAATGACAAAGAAAAGCAGCAAATCCTCAGTTATGAGACTGGAACAAGCAAATGTTTGACATTTCTTGCATGAAAAATGACCGAAAAGCTTAATCAATAATCAAAATAGTGGGTAACTCATTTTCTTTTGTTTGAGTAATCAAATAATCCACCAATTGCTGCAGCTCTAAATGACACTGCAGGCAACTCAGAGCCTCTCTGTCATGCCAGGCACTCCTGAACATTTGCTGCAGAAAGTGTCTGGACACTTTCAGCCTGTCACTTTTGAGAATTCAATATATTTGGACACACCCAGCTCTGTCCAACTCTGTCAGACATTCTGATCAGCAGTGAAGACAGTTTTTATACAGCTGTCTGCAGGCTAATCAAACCTTTTGATAATGATGATACCCTACTGGGAGAACAGAAAGTTGTGAAGACTAGACTTCTGGCTCACTGAGATACAAACAAGCAGTGATATGAAGATTAAAAGGAGTAGGACACAGGTAGAGCTGCAGTGATTAGCTGATTAATTGATTAGTTCATCAAAAGAAAATAAGTTGAAATGATTAATCAATTATCAAAACATTTAACATTTCTTAAGCAAAAATGTCAAATATCTGCTGTTTCCAGCTTCTTAAATGTGAGGACTTGCTGCTTTCATGACAGTAAATGAAGAGTCTTTGGGTTTTGGACTGTTGGTTGGACAAAAGAAGACATTTGATGTAACTGGGGGCTCTGGGACATTGTGATGGGCATTTTTCACAACTTTTTTGACAGTTTGTAGACTAAACGATAAATCGGTTAAAAGGATATTTCACCCAAAAATGGAAATTCAGTCATTATCTTCTCACCCTCATGCTGGTTGAAGGTTGGGTTTAGTTTTTTAGTTCACAAAACACTGCTGGAGTTTCACTGGAAAACAGTTCAACTGGGAAAAAAACATAAAATGCCTCCATACTGCTCGTCTGGTGTAATCCAAGACTCCTAAAAAACAAACATGCCAAGCTGACTAAAAAATATTTTCACTGTAGCTCCTTAGTTTGGAGCCATGTTCATGTGCACATGCACACTGTCTGAACTGGGTGTGTGTGTGGTGACGGTGTGCAAACAGCATATCAGGACTTTAGGAGACTTGGATTACACCAGACAAGCAGTTTAGAGGCATTTTATGTTTTTTTTCCAGTTGGTTTTTATGTTTGAAAACTGGCCATCATTCACTTCCTCTGTTTAGTGTTTAAATTCTTTAAAAAAGATTCAATATGTTGCAATATATTGTGATACTGTAATCAATGTGATATATTGCTTTTTTATCTAGTTTTGGGAAAACTGTCACAGTATAAAGAGCAAAGCACCACATGTACAACATTTGAGTTTTAAAAAAAAAGTTGTTTTTTTATGTAATCAGAACAGGGAAGATAGGTAACAGCACTGCTATGTCGCATTCAGGGGTTTAAACACGACACATATCACAGTACAGTGTTTTGGGAATTGATAGAGTATCACAAAACAAAATAACATGATACTGAATATTTTCAATTTTCTTACACCCCAGTGTCAACTATTAAAGTAATCACCAACTATTTTAAATATCAATTAATTGATTAGTTGTCATCTATTAAGTTGGCAATTGATTTATCTGTTTAAGAAACATTTTTTAAGAAAAAATGTCAAAGTTCTCTGATTACAGCTTCTTAAATGTGAGTATTTTCTGGTGTCTTTACTCCTCTCTGACAGTAAACTGAATATTTTTGAGTTGTGGACAAAACAAGACATTTGAGGACATCATCTGGAGCTTTGGGAGGCACTGATCAACATATTTCACCACTTTCTAACATTTCATGACTGACATATCGGATCTTGTCCAGTATGTGTCACTATCTTTAGTTTTTGTTTTTGTTTTATTTAATGCGTTTTAGGCAGAACTGTACACATATTTGTTCATTTTTCTTAACTTTTTTTATTCAAGTTTTATATGTGTGTATATGAGTATGTATTTTTATTTATACTAATTCATAGCTATTAAAATGTCAGTGAAATTTGCCCTGAATAGATTCTAAGTACACAACTAATTGATAAATCAAAAAAATTATCGATACATCAAACCATATTTTAGTTGTAGCCCTAGTGTACAATGAAACGTTATATATATTTCTACCTACAGTACTATGGTCTCTCTTCACGGTTTAAGCACGTCCTGTGCTAAATGTCAACCTTTGCCCAGCAGCAGCAGCATAAACAACCTGTTCTTTAACCACAGAGCAGCAGTGAAAGGACCGACCTTGGCTCGTCAGAATGCCCCAGCAGGCCTTCTTCCTCTCCGGGACGTGCTCGGGCAGTGGTCCGGGCTGGGCGCCTCTTTTCCGGGACACCTCCGGTGCTGCGGTCGGAACCTCTGGCATGTTTCCCCGGACTGTTGGAGCTCACTGACGCGCTCACTCACCGCTCCAGTAACAGACTGCAGCAGAGCGGGGCTGGAGCAGGACTGACGCCGCGGGAGGAGACGTCTGATTGGTGAACGGCTTTGTTGTTGTTGTGTTCAGCGCACATGACCGTCTCACATGCGCTCCCACGTGTGGACGAAGGGGGACTATTTTTGTCCTTCAAAGTGGACAGAAGCTGTCCCGCACACAGCCTGCAGCCCTGTTCGTGTGTGTGCTGTATGTGTGTGTTATGAGATATAATGTCGATAATGTGTATGTGTATGCTCCACACATGATTCACTGCTAACACTCATCATCTTATTAAATCTGATTAAATCTGACCTCTGATCAGGTTCCAGTTTAAACATCCACCTCACACATCACATGAAGTACATTTATCTTTGTGCTGAGTATGCCAGTGGCACATGGATGGACGGATGGATGGATGGATGGACGGATGGACGGACGGATGGACGGATGGATGGATGGATGGATGGATGGATGCATCACTGGTTTTATTGCATGTTTTTTCAGTGATGTGGAATTATACTTTTTTTTCTTTTACTTTCCAGCAGTATTTTGTTGGCTGATTGGTGATGTGATCATTATGTGATATTGATATAAACACTTTTTGTTTGAATGTTTATCCGTTTTGTTGATTTGACAGACAAAACTGATGGAGTAAATCAAATAAATACATGCCATGTTATTTTTAAAATGTGCAATTTTATCAAGAAATGTAAATAATTAAATTTTTCTTGGTCTTATCATTAAGCAAAAATATTCAGGTTGTTAATATGGAAAAATGTTTTGCTAAACAATTAATGTCATTTACAAGTTTCTGACACCCAGATTCCACAGTTTCTGTAGAATGACGCAAACAGAAGCTATAAATAGGAATAATGTAGTCCTATCATTTTTATGTTTTGTTTTTTAATTATTTTGTCTTCTTTGTTGTTTCATCTATTTTTATTTAAATGTTTGCATTTTAATTTATTTGATTTATTATTATTCTTTTGAATTTCATTGTGATGTCATGTGCTAAAGAATGTAAACATAGTGAATTATACATGACAATACATGACACTCTCTCTATACATATATATATATATATATATATATATATATATATATATATATATATATATATATATATATATATATATATATATATATATATATATATATATTAGTACAGAGAGAGAGAGAGAGAGAGAGAGAGAGAGAGAGAGAGAAACTGTGTAAATAAGAAATATGTATACTACAGTACATAGTCATATGCCGGAGCGATCAAATGATAATAATAATGAGAGTATTAGTTGAAATGTACATTAGAGGACTTAAGCTCCCTGAAGTGTCTGCTCTGTCCCTTACTGTGGACAGCCTCCCTCAGTGTTCCAGTGTTAGTCCAGTCTGTGGGCATGTTGGACATTTATAGAAGGCTGTATCCCTCCAACACCTCTGCCTCCTCTCCAAGAATAGAAGTGGGGTTTGTTGTAGTCCAGTTGTCTTCACTTGTTCTTGGCCACATTCAAGAGCAGGTCGTCGTTTTCATCCCAGAACTATGCTTTAGATTTTAACGCCTGTCAAACCACATCATCTGTCTTATCTGACACCTGATATATTCATCAAAAATAAGTGGATTGTTGCCTGCAGGAGGGAAAAGCCTTTATTACACCCCTGAGGTGCACCACATGAATGACTACACCATAAACATCAAATAACCACTATCAGTCCTAAACATCGGTCTAACTTTGAACTCTGGCTTTGTAAGTTGTGGCCTCAGTTCTGCTCCTCACCCCACACACACAGCACAGCAGTGTAACCGAAGCAGCAGCTGCTGTATATATAGACTGACACTTCTTAAAGTAGGTCAAACTACTCTGAGTCAGAGTTTTTGATGTACACGTATTCTCATTCACAACATATTCCCATTTGTTAGTTTTGGTGAAAATGAAAGATATAAAAGTGCGACACTAACCCCTCCTTGATCTCATGGCTTCATTTTCTTATTTAGGGCGGCAGATTTAATTGACCTGTGTAGACTTGATCGTATTTTGAACTTGGTAATGTAAGAGTCAAACCACAAATATCAATGGATTATTAGTGTAATCAGTTATTAGTATTAGTTTAAATTTTTATGTTTCCTCTCACTTAGATTTTTATATTTTCAGTTTTTAACAAACCAAATAATTATAAACTTATTCTGGGGCTTATGTTTTTACCCACACATCATCACTGTCATCAGCATCACCACAGTCTCAAGTGGTATTGACAGGTTACCTAGCTAATGAGATTTCTGTGTAGCTAATGTTTGTACATGTTTCTATCAGTTAGATGTTGAGTTCTTGGATGATGACAGTATTTCCACAGCTGAAGGCAGAACTGATGTTGTTCCTCTAGTTGATCTAGTGGTCATGATAATGAATTTGCATCTGTAAGATTAGCTGGTTTCACTGAGACCAGAGTGATGCTGTGAGACTGCAGTTTTTTATGATGCCTCTGTTGTGTTGTTATGGAGGACTATTTACAATGAAAAATTAACAACAGGAATGTAAGAAACTCTAAGATACTGTCATTTCAGTAATTAAAGAAGGTATAAAAAATGTTACATTAGTGTGTGTGTGTGTGTGTGCATATGCATACACACATACTTCATGCCACCCCTGCATAAGTCAGTGCTCCACTCAGGCCACACCAGTCAAAAAAAAGTCTGGAAACATCTCTGTATACGTGACTGTGGGGACGAGCACTGCTGTGGTGCTTGGAATTCTTTAGAACTGATAAAAACAACAACAGCACACAAAAAACAACAAAAAAAAAACAACAACAACAACGAATATTGTGGCATTGATGGCTCGAGAAGGTGTATTTCTTGAAAAATGGATGAAACTTAAAGTACAACTACTCCTGCCTGTGTGATAAAGACACATAGGGAACCATTTAGAGGACAGATTTTCTGGCCAGTAGGGCAGCATATATGACTCTGCATCTCAAGTTTGATCTACATGGAGCAGGTGCCCTGATATTACACCAATTCAAGGAGGATTGAGTGAGTCTGCAGCACAAAAACAAACTGCCCGTCTTTTTAAAATCCACGAGTTTGGGGGCCGTATTCACAAACCTTTAGAAAGATCTTAACTCGGCCTAAATACTTCCAGCAAGGAGTCGTAGCTCAGGAGTGATTTAGAAAAACTCTCAGAGAAGAGACAGGAGCTTTTTTCTTAGTGAGGGAAGTGTGGTTGACCCGGTTGCCAGGTATGACTCATGCTTTTAAAGAATGTGATTGGTTGATCCCAAAATGAAAAAAAAGAAAGAAAAGAAACAACGCACTCTTGATAGAACTGAGCCTCTGTTAAGATATGATGTAATGATGTATTCTATTGAAGAACATCTCTGTTGAATAAATTTTAAACCAGACTTTAAAAGTAATCTACAAATGTTGGAAAACACAGGAGCCTTTTCACCTGCTGATGGCTGTTAATGTGTTTGCTTGTTTATTCACCATACTGGTAATTTTAGTACTTAATATATTGATATTAACAGGTAAGGCCACTACATCTATGAATGTCCTTCACTGCAAAAAGAGAATTGTTGGACCAACTTAAAAAAAAATTACTTCAATCTAACTAACTAACACACAAACTCATTAAGTTGCTTCAAATAATTTTCAGAGCACCGTGAATCTTTTTTTTTTTCAAATCAAGTTAACAAGTTAGATTAATACAGTATGAAAGTATGAATTTATTCATGTTGTTCATTTTTTAAGTTGATCCAACAATTCTCTTCTTTCAGTGAGCCTGCTGTGTGTGGACATCCAGTGACAACTATATAAATTTATTGCTTTACGATGGAGATTTATCTGCCTTGTTTGGCTTATTCTCTTTTGTAAAACACTGGTCAAAAGTTTTAGAACACCCCAATTTTTCATGGAATCAGTTTATAAACCAAAATGTATTCTAAACTTTTGACTCATCAAAGTAGCCACCTTTGGCAGATATAACAGCTGAGCACACTCGTGGTATTCTTTCTACAATGGAAATCAAATATTCTGCAGAAAGTTCTTCCCAACTCTGTTGCAGAAGTTCCATAAATGTGTGGTACTTGTAGGTTGCTTTGCTTTCACTCTTCTGTCCAGTTCATCCCAAACCAGCTCGATGGGGTTTAAGTCTGGAGACTGTGCTGGCCACTCCATGATTTCAAGTTTACCATCTTGTTCTTTTTTCCTGAGGTAGTTCTGGTATAGCTTGGTGGACTTATGTTTTGGGTCATTATCTTGGTGTAGGATGAACCCCTGACCAACACAAACACCACAAGGCTTGATCAACCTCCATTGTTGCAGAACAGCTTTAAGTTGTTAACCCTTTTCTTGTTCCCTGAAAAAGGCCTTTTTGTATAATTCTAAAATGTACATTATTTTTAAGTTTTGGGTAACCTTACCTTTTTTCTTTACTTCTGGCAGTTCACCACTTATCTTTGTACCATTTCAAGCTATTTATTTGATTTGAACTGCTTGAATTTCAATAAAAACTGGAAAAATTGGGGTGTTCTAAAACTTTTGCCTGGTAGTGTATATATATTCACATATATACAGACACACACACATATATATATATGTATACATGTGTATGTATATATATATATATATATATATATATATATATATATATATATATATATATATATATATACTTTATTATTATTATTATTATTATTATTATTATTACATTTAGTTTAATTAATTTATTTAATTATAATTTATTTATTTATTTTGAGAATATTTCTTCTACTTGCACAACTGTGCACAGAGCGATGGGAGAACGTCCTCTGTCGGTCACGGAGCGTAGTTTACATATTACTGGTTGTTCTTTATATGAATAAAGTTATTTTAAAAAAACCGCACACTTCCGCCTATTCATCGCTCGTATTTAAATTTGTTTCGGTTTGCTGGAGCGTCAAGTTAACGAAGAACTATACAAAAAACGGAAGTAGATCTATTTAAAGGAACTAAAACAATAACCACTGCAATGAATTCAATACATTTTTCATTAAAGCAGAAATGTCCAAAATAAGGATGTCATGGCCTGCTTGAATGCTTTTAACTAAAATCAAATATGTGAAAATGTATTTTATACAAAATCATTCCTTTTGTTTACCTTCTTTCTTTCAACAAGAAACGGACAAATATAAAATGTACTTTTATTTTGAAACGCGTGAACAGGAAGTACGTGTTAATTCTATGACACCTTGCATATCCGGTTTTTTACCGAGTAGCTAGCTACAGCATACAGCTGCCTGTGCAATACATTAGTTGTTGATTTCCTGTTCTTTTTGTCGCTCCTGTAGCTGTAACTGTCGTTTAAAGATGAACACGGTTCTGTCCAGAGCTAACTCCCTGTTCGCCTTCTCCCTGAGCGTCATGGCGGCCTTAACTTTCGGCTGTTTCATCACGACAGCATTCAAAGACAGAAGAGTTCCTGTGGATATCCACGTCGCTAAAGTCATGCTGTAAGATTCAACAGCTGTTAGCATTTATATGTGTTGTTACAGTGTGCTGCTACTGCTATGCATTTGCTGTATTATAGTAATATAACATGTTAGCGATGCTAATGTTCAAACGCAGACGGGAAATGAAGAGTTAAAAGACCACAGGTGCTGCTTGCTCTTTCTAGATGCTCTCCGTGTATAAAGACACAGCCTGCAGGGCCTTCTGCTGCTGTTTGCTCAGTCTTCACAGGTTGATATTTACTTGAACCTCTTGTGGTTGTTAGACTGGGAGTCATGTACCTGACAGTTTTAGCAGGTTCTAGTAGCCTTTAACTGTCAATGTAGAGATCGGCTCAGCCAGAAGTACTTGCAGAATGAGGAACATCTGTCTGATGTATGAAACTGTCATGTATTGAGAGTTGTTGGCACTGAATGCTTACTGATATTCTAATGTTTGGTTATTTACTCTTTGATGACACGTTTCCTGCACCGTTGTGTGTTTTGTACAATGTTTCATATAAGCCAGCTCCTTGTATTACAGTCTGTGTGTGGACATCACGTGTATAGATGAAAAATAACAAAAACAAAAGTTAATTTAACCTAAAGTTTGTTTGGTTAAATCATTTTGGCATCTATCGCAATCATTTTCCAACAGTGCTCAGCCGTTAAACTATTAAACTAAATAAACTAATCTAACATGATCAGAAAATCTTACAATGGCATAAAGCTGCCATGATTAATCCATTAGTTGTCTTGTCTATTAAACTGGTGATCAGTTAATCTGATTGAGTAAAAAGTCAAAATTCTCTGATCTCTTCTTAAATATTAAAATATTTTGTGTTTCCTTCACTCCTCTCTGACAGTAAACTGAATATCTTTCGGTTGTGGACAAAACAAGACATTTGAGGACGTCATCTTGGGCTCTAGGAAACACTGATCAATGTTTTTTTCCCCAATTTCCTGATATTTTATAGCTCAAACAACTAATCAATTGATCAAGAATATGAGCAACAGATTAATCAACAATGAAAATAACTGTTGTTGCAACTCTACAGGGCAATACTAAAATCAGCAATAACAAAGGTTTTTCATGGAATGACTGTAAAACAGTTTTTTTTTTTTTTTAATTCTCTCTCTCCCCCTTGTGTAACAGGAAGAATGTTGATGACTTCACAGGACCCAGAGAGCGCAGTGACCTGGGCTTCATCACCTTTGACCTCTCAGCTGATATCCTTTACATTATTGATACTCAAAATCACGTGTACTGTAGTGAGCTTATTTTACTTGTGGTTCTTTCTACATTAGTCCCTTAGAAATACACCAGTCTCTGTGTTGTGTAGTAACAGTTTGAATGCTGAGTGTAGACTCTGTTGACTCTGTTGACTCTGTTGACGTGGTCTCTGTGTGATGACAGACAGTGTAAATGTTCTCTCATTGTTCTTCCTGAACTTTTCCTACATTTGCAGCCAATTTTTGACTGGAACGTTAAACAGCTGTTTCTCTACCTGTCTGCTGAGTACGCCACAAAGACCAATGTAAGTCACAGTACACACACACACACACACACACACACACACACACACACAGGGGCATGTTACTGCTCTTTTATTAAGAAGTGGAGGTAGGATTTGTCTGCCTGTGTTTGGTTGTATTGTAGTTGTTCACTTCAGCTGTATGAATGGCTTTCTGTGATCTCAGAGTGTTCCTTCAGTCACACACTGCTTTAAAATGGCCCCATGCTTGTTGTGACATTGTGCTGTGATGTACAAGTGGGTCTTTTATAGCAAAATCTGGTGTATATATTAGGATACATTCATTTAACAAATACACGCAACTGTAACAAATGTTATTTTATTTTTAGTGTGGCTGTTTGTCCAGAGACAACAGATGAAAATGAGCTAACTCTGTTGATCAATGAACACCATCACTGACAAACTCAAACTGAAAATACTCTGGTTGTCTCTCTCTCTCTCTCTCTCTGTGTGTGTGTGTGTGTGTGTGTGTGTCAGTCTCTGAACCAGGTGGTGCTGTGGGATA
>JAJHUR010136468.1:0-27289 GCA_027495735.1 Lutjanus campechanus
GCTGTTTATAGATATTAGCCTCCAGCCCCATTCATGCACCTCAAGTTGCTAATCAAACTCCAAACAATGACCCCATGGCACAGAAGAGAAAGTCTTGGCGCTGATATCAGCTGGCTACACCAGAATCCCTGAAACATTGGCCGTTGCCCTAAGAGGCTAAACCATCATCAGACGATAGCAGATGGGCTCCGAGATTGATGGCACCTAAAGACAGAGGGCTCCAAAAAGAAAAAAAAAAGAGAAGCAAAGCAAAAAGAGGTCTGACCATGCATTATAATTTATAACATCAACATGGTAGTTCTAATGTTTACTTTGCAATCACCGAGATGGAGGATAAAACAATTGTCACTGTGATAACCTTACATAGTTGTGCAATCGCAATTGTGTAGGCTACTGTTTTTGCTTCTTTGGCTTCATACTAGCAGCATGGCTCCACAGATGGCAATATCAGAGGGTGCACCACTTTGTGTCCAGACTGAGATATCTCAACAACTACTTCATGGATTGCCATTGGACGTTATACAGACGTTTAAGGTCCTCAGAGGATGGATCACATTGATTTACATGATCCACCAGCAGGTTGAATTTTTTTTAGCTTTTAGTGAAATATCTCAACAAATATTGGATGGATTGCCACAACATTTGGTACAAAAATGCATGTCCCCATCAAGCTGAATTGTGATAACTTTAACTCAACTTTAAAGTTAGCACCATCACCTTCTATTTGTCCAATACTTAGGAGGACTTATGACCAAATACCTACAATACTCACAGACATTTCCATCAGCATCAGCTGTACTTTAGTATTAATTAGTAATGTGAGCATGTTAAGACAATAAACTAAGATGTTGAACAAATATTCTACTTGTTTAACATCTGGTCGAAGGGAGCCCTTGACTTGCAAAACTCTTGCTAGATTTGCGTGCGCTGGTTTTTCATTGTGTATGTCAGGTACTTTTAGGGACAAAAGACCATTGGTTAGGGTTAGAGTAAGCTCACAATTCCAGTTAAAATGATCACTCTTGCGAGATTTCTCGTGGTTCCCTTCTACACACAACATTAACATGAGCATGTTAGCACACTAATATTAGCATTCAGCTCAAAGCTGCTTGCATGGCTGTGGACTCTTAATCTTGTTTATGTCATCAAGCCACATGTCATCATGGGTTAAAGTGTTGACATGGAGAAAAGCAGTAATTTAGCATGTTTGCTCCTTAGATTGACACATCCCAACTACTGTACATTGAGAACTTGTCTGTCTCATATGACAGACAGACAGACAGACAGACAGACAGACAGATAGATAGATAGATAGATAGATAGATAGATAGATAGATAGATAGATAGATAGATAGATAGATAGATAGATAGAAGAACTTTGCAATTTTCTGGAGCTCCCACAGCTGGCTGGTCTTTCCCTTCCTCCTGACAAAGGGAGAGGAAGGCTAATTTTACCCTGTCTGCTGTCTGCAGTGGAGCCACTGAGCCACAACACTGGTATGCTGCAGACACCACCTCACAGCATGCCATCTCCCTCTCTGTCTCTCCCTCTGTAAGCCGGTCAACTCCAGCACCACAACCATCATTAAAGCGTTCTGGCTGATCACACCCTTTAATTGGACCATACCAGCGGCCCGGGCAAAATGGCGCCTTGTTAGCTCAGCTGCAGAGCACAGCGAACGCACAAACAAACAAGCAAACAAATGAGGATATAAACAAACCCCATGGAAGCTCACTTGGAACGTAGAGCGTGGTAAGAAGCAAAGATGAGACTGACCTGCAAACACAGGAACTGATAAGGAGACATGTTGCGATGTACTGGATCAGGCTTCTTAACTCCCACATTTATTTCAACTGATTTAAGATGAGGGGACATATACGACTTTTTGTGAAGCAGTCATATTTCACTATCTAACTAGCAGATGTGGCAAAAGTACAAACATTCTTTACATGAGTAGAAGTACAGAAAAAATAATGTTAAAAAAATGACTGGTAAATGTAGAAGTACAGACTCTAAATATACTCAATATAGAAAAGTAAGAAGTCATCTTCTGAGGGACATTCATACTGGCTGTCTCTGGTCAAGTCTTCTTCTGTTTTATCGTTTATGCCATTTATGTCTTATTTGCCTGTTTTCATCTTATTAGGTCTTTCACACCATTTTTGTCTTGTTACACCATCTTTTACGCAGTTTTTGTCTTGTTGTGTCCTTTACGTTGTTTTTGTCTTATTACGGCTTTTACGTCATTTTCAACTTGTGACATTTTATGCTATTTTTGTCTTGTTATGCTGTTTTTATCTTGTAACATCTTTCACATTTTTTCCTGTTACATCCCTTACATCATTTTTGTCTTGTTACATCATTTATGCTGTTTTTGTCTTATGTCATTTTCATTTAATGTCTTTAGCTGTTTTCATCTTGTGTCTTTTACGCCATTTCTTTCTCATTACATCTTTTATGCTATTTTTGTCGTTACGTTTTTGTTTGTTTTTTTACATCGTTTTGATCTTGTGACCTCTCTTACGTGATTTTCATCTTGTTAGTTCTTTTACGTATTTTTCATCTTGTTGCGTCTTTTATGTCGTTTTCATCTTGTAACATCTTTTAAATTGTTTTCCTCTTGTTACGTCATTCTCATCTTGGCACTTCTTTTACGCTGTTTGAATTTTGGTTCCTGTTTTAAGCTGTTTGCATCTTACATGCAGGTTGTCATTTTAATTTTGTTACATCTTTTTGTCTTTTGTATGTTTGTCTTTTGTCTTGTATGTGCTTTGTGTTGTTTTTGTGTTATTATGACACCGATGGATACACCAAGGATAATAAAAATAATGGTAAAAATAATCTGCAAAATAAAAATAATCAATAATGCTCTTCAAATGCATTAAGACTAAAGTAAAACGCTTGTTTAGAAAATGTAAGGAGTAGAAAGTAGAGATATTTGTCTTAAAAAGCAGGGAGTAAAAGTAAAAAGTTGTCAGAAAAATAAATACTAAAGTACAGGTAAGTGAAAACTTTACATAAGTTAAGTAACAAAGTATTTGTACTAAGTTACTTCCCACCCCTGCTAACTAATCAGAGAACACTTAATATGTAACATTACAGTAGCCATTTAGAGACAAATTAGAGTCAAATGAGTACCAAGCATTCATTAGTAACATGAATGGCCCCAGTGGGACTTCTAATGTAGGCAGTAATGTTGTGATTTACCAACTGAAATGTAGGATATTTTCATATTTAGAGCATTTATTTAGGCTTTTTTAGAATTTTATATACCATAAGAGGCATCTATACTTAATATTCACACACCTTTCTACATAACTGCCACACAGCTTCCACAAAATATTGAACAATAGTTTGCTCTCCACCTCCTCCTCCTCCTCCTCTCCCCAGTGGTGTTTAATTTGGAGGCAGGAGTGTGTGCATTGTAATATTTTCCATTTAGCGCTGAGGGACTTGGAGAATTCAGTGGGTCGTTTCACTTTCACGCTTTGCTGAAGAAAAAGCGAGGACCATCTGACAATAGTTGCTACAAGTCACCTTGGCGCTGCTTTTATCCTAACGGGGTGGCAGATAATTCAAGGTTGTTAATGCCGCACAGTCACCACTAAATCAAGAGCTTTACAATGCGGCTCCTCTAATCCACTGACAGCAGCATGCTGTTGTTGCTCCACTGATGATAAAGATAACAGTTATGATACCCACACATTACTGACTCTAGCAGGGGAATTCTTTTTTCTCCTACCTCTGGCTTGGTGTCTTGCTCAAGGGCAGTTCAGCAGTTGAATGATTGTTGTCTGACACACAGACTCACACAAAATTCACGGCTGATATATGTAGTATTGCTTGTCTCGTTTTCATCCTACTGAAACCTGAAACTGAAACTGAAACCTGTTAAATCCAACACGTTCTTTGTCCCAACTCCGGTCAGTGGCCCTACACTTCAACCTGTGTGTCAGTATTACACATGCAGGGCTATGTGGTCATCTTGGCTATAATAAGTACACAACATCTGGGTAGACTTTCTAAATAAAGGGCAAAAAACTACTAGGTAGGTTAGGTTGAGTAAAAGATCACAGTTTTTGGGGCTGCTGTGGCTCAGCAGTTAGAAAGGGTCGTCCACTAATCTGAAGATTGCCGGTTCAATACCCGGCTCCTCCTTGAAATGTCCTTGGGCAAAATATTGAACCCCAAATTGTCCTAGATGGTTGTTCCAGGTGTGTAAATGTTACACGTAGTTGTGAAAGCAGTTTGAGTAGCCGATAGATTAGAAAAGCACTTTAGAAGTCCTAGTCCATTATGTATGTTAGTTATGTAAATTAAGGTCTGTGGCGTAACTTATGTAGATTGAAGTACAACTTAAAAATAAGGCCACATTGACTGCTGGTTCACGTGAGATACAAACCCTGGTCTCATCCATCCATCCTTCATCCTCCATATAGACTTTCTTGCTCTGTATACTACATCATCTGACTTCAGTGACACATCAAAACAAAATGCTGCCTGCAGCCTGCAGAAATGATGCTAAAGGGGTGCTTACTGCATTAGAATTGAGGCATAGAGGCACCGAGTAAGCTGCCATATTTGACGCGTTGAGACTGAAAACAGGCAAGTCAGAGAAAGAGAAAGAACAAGTAGTACTGTAATAATGTGAATACATCCTGGTACGACCCTCTATATGTAATGTCCGGTTAGACTTTCAAAATAATGGTCTTGGGAAGGATTAGGCACAAAAACTGCTTGGTTAGATTGACAACAAAAGATTGTGATTTGTGTTAAAATAACTACAACAATCAACACTGACCACTGGTGCCAAATGGGAATGAAATCCCTGTCTCCTGTGTGAAAGTTGTGTGTTTGACTCACTAATGTTCCCCATCTTCTTACCTTCAGACTTGGGCAATGTAGTCAAGGTCCAAAACACCTGTTGCTACCACTACTCTAAAATGGTAATTTATGTTGTTTTGGGTGTTATTGGCAATTAGCCTATTCTGTTGTTTAGATATAGGATGTGTTAGTTTGTACAGATGGTTAATGTCCAGGACCATAAAACCACTGACATCAAAAACACAGAAATGTGTGAGCTGCCATAAATGACCTGTGTTGAAAGCTGCCATTTAAATATGTATAACTACAGTGGCGGTGTTCTGTTGAAGGGACGTGTCTTGGATTCAGTTATCAGAGACTATTTTGTCCCTCTGGCTGTGCATTCAGGAACAGCCTTACTGACGATCTGAAGTTATGAAAAGCTCTACAGTGAAGTAAGTGATGGAATTTTGAACGCCATCGATTGCCACATCTGTAACAACGAGGAAAATAAGGCCCGGGTCGAAAATAACAGTAATCATCCTTTAGGCACACTCTGTAGTTGAGTTCAGGGCTGTGCTGTATTGCTCTCTATGTGGTGCACTAAACAGGACACCTTATTCAGGACAGAAAGGAGAGGAGCGCTCCCTCCCTCTGACTCTCTGACCTTCTCAAAATGGGTAGAGCAGGAGACAGCAAGCAGAGGGAGGAGTGGAGCGAGGGAGAGGCCATTTATCTAGCTCTTCTCCCCCTCTACCCCCCCCACCACCACCCAGGTCAATTCTTAGCACTGTCATTCTCCACCCCATGTACAAAAAGAATTTACACACATTCAAGCAACAACATTAACACAATAGCAGATTAATCCTCACATTTAAGCAAATTCAACATGCACACACACGCACCACAACACTTGGCCATCCATCACAGCCACCTCGGGCTCTGCTGATCCACCTACCCGCAGCCAAATGTGTGTGTGTATGTGTGTGTGTGTGTGTACACGGAGCTGGGAGGGGGCGGTGCGTGGAGCAGACATGCCTGGCCGATCACACTGTGCTAGGGCCTCCCAGACGAACTGTCATCACCAATTAGCACAAATACTAACAACTGACATTCCATAATGTAGATGCAGTTTTATGGCAGAGCAGATTTTACCAGATACAGCGAATTGTTAACATACAGAAATACAACCATATGTTCATAGTGCTGGATGGTAACATGGTACAATTCAAGTACTGACTCCAAATATTTATTTGAGCATGTTTTGTTTTCCACAACATTATATGAATATATATTCAAAATAAACCCAGTACCCAGTACCCAGTATATAATGGATGTAAAGGTGTTTTAATTTACTCTACCCAACCAGCTGTGACATCAAAATGCAGAATATACGTTCAAGACTGAGTGATCATATTATACCTTAGTCCTTTTACTTGAGTAAAACTTTGAATACAGGACTTTATCTGTCTTTGGCTTTGTGCCGAGACTTTGGGAAGCTCAGAATATTGTTGCTGCCTTTTGCCGATGATGTGGTTCTGTTGGCTTCCTCAGACCGTGACCTTCAGCACACGCTGGAACGTTTTGCAAGTATAAAGCGACTGGGAGGAGAGTCAGGACCTCCAAGTCTGAGGCCATGGCCCTCTGCTGAAAAATGGTGAATTTCTCCTTCAGGTTGGGAGTGAGTTGCTGCCCCAAGTGAAGGTGTTCCAAGTATCTCGGGATCTTTTTCAGTAAGCTCGAGCATTAGATTGACAAGTGCATTGGTGCGGTGTCAGCAATAATGCAGACCTCGAACCAGACCGTAGTTCTTGATCGATCTACATTCTAACCCTCACATGGTCAACAACTTTGAGTAGTAACCGAAAGAATGAGGTCACGAATACAACCAGCCGAAATGAGTTTCCTTCATAGGGTGTCTGTGCTCAGCCCTAGAGAGAGGACCTCCGAGATCTGGAAGGGGCTGCTGCTCCTTAATGTCAAAAACAGACAGTTGAGGTGATTCAGGAATCTGATTAGGACGCCTCCTTGATGCCTTCTTTTAGAGGTTTGGGCACAACCCACAGGGAGGAGACCCCTGGATAGACCCATCAGGCACATCCTGAATTCCCTGCTTAGTGCCACTGCCACTGAGGCCTGAGCTCGGATATGTGTAAGAAAATGGATGGGTGGATGGACTTTTACTGTACTCACATGGCAAAGAGTGCCAGGCTGAAGAAGCAAACAATCAACGCCAGCATGGTGGACCCTGTAAACATCAATATGGCAATCCTTTTGACTGAAATGTGTAACGAGAACAAGAGCATTTCATTGGAAATAAAGGATACCACCACAGAGGTTATGAAAATCGAGAATAAAATTACTTTGTTTGGAGAGCGGATGGGTGCAATTAAACAGAGGGTTCGCAATGAGGATGCCAACACTGTCCTGTGGGAAACAGTGAGAAACCAAGGAGATATCATAAAGAAGATGGAATGAAAAAATGTCGCCAATGACATGTCCTCCCACTTAAACAACAAAATGTGTCAACTGTAACTGCCTAGAATGACACATAGAAGCATTTCTGATCTGATTGTCCCTGTCAATAGGATGACATAATTTGTCAGTTCCTTCTAAAACCATGACAAGTCGTCACTGCTGAGAATTACAACAGTGTTTTGATGTGACAGTGCTAGGGGTTTAAGTCTTGTAGGTACTGGCACAGACACAACTTGGTTAGGTAAATATCTTCTTTTGGTGTGAATTAACTGCTTCATTAAGGTTAGAGGACCTTCATTGTCATGATTACAATAATAACCACTCGGGGTACAATTGTGTTCACAGTTAGAGAAAGCAATATTGATTGTTGTACGGAAATGCAAACGGCCAGCAAACAGTGCTCTCCTGTGTTTAAGCCCAGTGTTTAGTTGGATCCACCCTGATCACCTCCTTCTGTGGCTCTGTAATGTCACACTATTTCCTCTTTTGTTCTCAGTGGATAAGAGTCATAATGCCTAGCCTCTCAGATATAAAGGTGCTAATTAAAACCTTAAAGGGTTCTTCAGGTCGTCCCCATAGGAGAACACTTTTTGGTTCCTGGTCGAATGCTTTCTAAAGGCTCCAAAGGAACCCTTTTAGAGAGTTACAACTAGAACTCAACATAAAGAGTTATGCATGGAACCATTTGTGAAAGGTTCCCAGTTGAACCTCTTTCACCAAAATACCGTAGTTCTGGTTCTTGAACTGTTCTTGGAACCAACTCATACTACCATCAGTGTAGGGTGGAACCATTGTAATGAAGGATTACCATCAACAGAGGGTGTTGCCCAATGCACGACTTATAGATTACGAAACGCCCACTTTGGTCCCCAATGACATTTCGAGTTTCAAACCAATTTATGCTTGGTGGAAATGCCCAGAATGATTAACAGTTACGTAGGTGAACCAGAACATGGCTGGTTCCATATTGGTGAAAAAGTGAGAAGTCCTTCAGAGAATCCTTTTATCTTTTAAGGGTGCTAGCAAGAACCTACTCGGGGGTTGTACTGAGAACTTTTCTATATTCGAAGGGTTTTATCTAGAACCCTTAGTGAAGATTCTACCAAGAATGCTTTTATGTTATGGTACAAAGAACGCTTGACCAGTCCTTGACAAAACTGTTCTCCAAGGATCTCGAAAAGAGCTCTCTGTCTCACAAAGAGTTCTTCAGATGAATTAATGGAGCCTGTAGTTTTACAAAGAAGCCTTGATGAAACCTTTCTTTAAGAAAGTGTTCTTCAGAAGCAAATGGTTCTGGGTGATACCTTTGCCTTTCAAGAAGGACCCTTTTTTTCTAAGAGTGTACAGCTGCTAAGGTCTTTATCACTGGAACATGAACATGTTGTCATTGGGCATTTGCTGAACAGTGTTGTAGTTTCTCTTTGGAGGACATTGTCATTGCTGAGGTTCCAGTGTTGTTTGATGATTTGGCACAGAGAGGGTCTTAATTTTTTAATCATCCAGGTACACACAAAGTGAACACTACAGCTTTCATTGCAGCTGCTTGTTGTTCACATATACTGTATGCTGTTTCTATAAAAACAAGTATATCACAAGCCTTTCCACCACCATCATGCAAGACACACAGAGTTCATGTTTTTTTGGAGTAATGCTGTTCATCTCTTGAAGAAGATGAGAGACTTGAAGAATCTATGCCAAGAAGGACTGAGGCCGTTCCAGAGGCTTGTGGTGGAGGTTGCTCTAACAAGAGACTGTATGTTATTTTTCCTTTAATTTCTCAGCCATCTGTAGCTCCTTTAGGTTCACCAGTCCATAAATAGAACTTTACCATCATCGGGGTTGCTCTGACTGACTTGTTGACATCCAGAGGTGTTGTTACAGGAAAAAGGTGAAAGATGAGCAAATACGCTCTAAGAATAATCAGCGTAACACATCACCCCCACCTGCCATCAGCTGCAGCGCCCTCTGCACCAGAGCTATCAAACTGTGCAGCTTGCTTAATTAGCAAACAGTTAACTGTTACAATCCGCCTTGAGTGTCCCTCGCCAGAAGCTCGCATCTTTCCCATTTTGATGCTTGGACGTGACCCAAACCCGCTGACGTGGAAAATAATAACAATACTGGGCTCTGGACTTGGATGTGAAACCCTCACATGGTGCACTGATGAGTGTGTGTTAACGGGGGAACTTGTTAATGTGTGGCAGTAGTGCGGTGTGTGGGGGGTGATGGCGGTGTGTGTGTGTGTGTGTGTGTGAGGGGGCTTGAGGCCACTAGTGCTAGATAAGACTCCATCCGCACTGAGATGTATAAATAGCTTTGCCCTGGTTTGGTTGCTGGCAACCTCTAAAAATCACACACACACACACACACACCCTAACCCTGATCCAGTTGCCACCGTGCAGCCTTTCTGTGTGGTTTGGCTGCCCTTCAAGAAGTGTGTGTGTGCATATTTGGGAAGGGGTGTTTGTCGAGCTGTCTCCATCTGACCCTCTGCGTGTGTGTATGACTGGGGGGGTGTGTGTCTGCGAGGGTCCATGTGTACACTTTAATACCCTGTTTGGCTCTCTCTGCAAACAGATGGAAAAAAAAATTGGTTAACTGCTGTAAATTACGAGTATACGCATGTTTACACCTGTATTTCTGCAGCAATGGGCTCGTAAACACGCACACACACATACAGGTACCCCTCCACAAGTTACACATACATACTCGTCCCTAATTTCAGTGGTAAAGGAATTCATACTTGAAATTTTTTAGAGGTGAACTAGAGAGAAATTCGGGGGTGTTATGTTTTGTTTTTGACTTTTGATTTTGGCATTTATTTTGTTTTGGAAAGCTTGACAGTATAGAAATGTGTTGAGAGAGACAGAGACAGAGAGAGAGAGAGAGAGAGAGAGAGAGAGAGAGAGAGAGAGAGAGGTGTACGGGGTGATTTGTGAGTCTCCGGCCAGCATCAAACTGAAGATGTTGCAGTGGTGAGTGAGCAGCGTTTCAATGTGTGTGCGCTGTGCATGGTAGTATACTGTCCTTTTTTTAAAAAGGATTTTTCTGTGAATAGTCCCCATTTTTCCTCAATGTATCTGTAATCTATGTGTCTTTTGTTTTTGGGATCCGAATTACGTAATCTGGTTACATCTAACCAGACTTGGTAATATCAAGTGCTGAGGGGCCGTGAAAGAGGGCATGGCAGGTTGGAAAATGTGATTGCAAGTCATTCGTCAGGCAGCAATTTTGTTTCTGCTTTTTGCTATCAAAATAAATCCACCTATCTATCCTCACGCAACCCCCCTTGCACCCACAGCCTCCTTCTTCCTATTCAGAAATACATACTGCAGACATACACACACATATTTTCCTGGGGAGCATGTCTGACCCCAGGACATAGTAAGTGCCAAGTGCGTGTGTCTCTGTGTGTGTGTGTCTCTGTCTGTCCCTGCAGCCGTCTGGCACCCCTGCCAATGACCTGACCACTGCTTGTTGCCAAGATACTGGCTCTTGAGTGTGTGTGTGTGTGTGTGTGTGTGTCTATATGCTTGCGTATTTTTTCCACATTCTCATGCAAATCACCTATTCCTGTTGTATGTTCTATATGTTTCAACTTCCACACACAGCTGTCAATCAAGACACCTACACAGTCAAACACCGTGCTTTAACACTGCTGAATTCCTACCATGTGGAATAGTGAGTCATGCTTTGTGGGGGTGGACCATTTACATTGGGAGTCCAACCATCCTCCCCCAGAAAAAAAAAAAACAGGATTCTTAAAATAAATTTTCTGCAATTTTACCCTCTTGCTGATTTTTTACTAATAAATCATTTATAGAAGTCAAAAGAAGTGCAAAAAGCCACCTGACCTGTGGAGGAGCAGTTCACTGTGCACAGAGACATGATCTAAAACTCACCGCATGCATAATATCATAGAGTATACTGAAAATATTTCAGGAGTTCATCACTTTATATCATTAAACAAAACTATCTTAAGACTCTTCAAGGGGCACTTAGCCAATTTTACATACCAAAGTCAATTTTCTAGAGGGTAATTACCAAGCAGGGACTCTAATGAAAGAGAAATACTGGGTTGAATTCTGGGAAGTGTAGGATAAAGTGTTTATGGAGCTCGACCCATACTACTGCTGCCTTTTGGTCATGATTTAAAAAAAATCTATCTCTATATAAGTCACCAACCTTTAAAAAAAATAATATTTAATGCAATAATCCAATTTTAAGTGGCAAAGTAAAAGTTAAGAAAAATTGTGTTAAATGCACTTTAAGACTCAGTCTTCAAACTGATTCATTCTTTTAATGTGATTACATGATTAAACTACATTATTATAAGAGGATAAGAGGAGACGGCACAGACACTGTTTGGGACTCATCAACTTACCTGACTGACGTAAATATTCAAAGTATGCAACAGGATTTTGAGTTTTCTTTCCTTCACTCATTAAGATCGGCTTATGGGAGTGATTGAACAGATTTATCATTGCCATGATACTGTATCAATTAGCTTGCTGTGTATAAATCACCCCATCAGCCAGCGCTACAAAGCAACTAATGCTAGTAGAAAGTAATCCTTAGTAATACACCTTTTTTTTTTTTTTTTTTGGACCATTACATCATTTATCTCAGCTGACATTATACACTCAAGACAGTATTTGGCTATGTTAGCTAGCCAGTATTCGTTGAAAGTTGAATTTGTCTTAAGTCAGTCTTGTTTCGTTGTAGTTGGAAGACAGCTTACTTACCTGTAACTCCCAACAGCTCCCCGATTTCCTTCCAAACCTCATCATTTTTGGGGATATTCCCATAAAAAGACTGCTGTGGATCATATGAAAGATGCTGCTTCACAGCCTTGTTAATTACACCCCATTTTCAACCTGGTATTAAAATGTGATATATATCCAGATAAGTTATCCACATAAGGACAAACCTAAACGTTAAGGTTTAAGTGCTTTGTGATCAGAACGTGGCCAGATCTGCCTGATCAACTCTGGAGGTGGTCTGGCTTACACAGTGTTTGGCTCTTAGGTAGGTGTAAATGTAATCCATGCGACAATCTTGGGTGTTAGTCTCTTGTCCTCTTTGTTGACTGCTTTGATGAGGGGAAATAGAAATTTAAAGGATTTAAGCATTGATTAAGACAAGAACCAAACAGGACCAAGCCAAAATAGAAGGCGAGTGTTTTTTTCAAACAAGCGACGTCACTCAGCCTGTTCGCTGACACTCAGAGCAGGTTAGGACATCCTAATTTGAAAAATTCAATCAGCTGTACGCACATATGCTCTTTTGAATCACTTCGGAAGTAGTGTTTCGCCCTCCATCCGTTGCGTTTGCTTGCATCGTTTCCACTTAGGAAGGTACTCTGTTGCAGTAAAGTAGTCCATAATGCGTGTTCTGCAATGCACTTTGATTTTCATCCCGTCATTGTCACGCGCAATGTCCTATAGAGGCATGAGGCCCTGTGCAGGCATGCGCTTTGCACAGCCCATGCAACACTTCTGGTTGCAGTAATGTTATGCTTGACTTTGTGTTGGACTCTGTATTGTGGTGGGTGCCAGTCATTTGTTGGCGTTCGCAAACTCCACTTCTAAGCTGACATTGGCTAGTGTTGCACACTGTAGTGAGTGGAAGGAAAAGCACTCTGGAATGCTCATGAATCTAACATACTTCAGATTTTTCTAAGTCTTCCTCATAGAATTCGGTCCACAGGTTGTTATAGGCAACTAAGAAATTCAGGGACGGTCTCCATTTTCATGTTTGGCTACGTTACAGTCTGTTCACACATTGGCAATACAAAGTGATAATTACATGTAAATTGCTTCAGATTCTTAAATATTGCACTTTTAACAACACAAATTAGTTAATTAATTTCTGTGAACCCATTCCAATCAGTAGACACTGAAAGATAAATCATGAGGGTATGATTATCACGCTACTGGACTGCATGGTAGTGACATGAGTGCACAGAAATACAGTTATTCTTTGGCAGCCTTATTGAGAATTTATCTTGTGCTAACCTAACCCTCTGCCCATGCAGTAACACGGTGAAAAAAAGAAGAGACGTGTCTTCTGGTGACCAAAAAGATTTCTGCCCGCAGTCGATCTTCATCTGAAGGGCCGAGGTGTGACCTGCAGCAGGACCTCCTGGAGAGCTCACAGAGCCGGAGCCCTGTTGGAGTTGGAGTGTTGGAGGTAGGCAGCACAGAGCTGACAACTGTGAAAGATGCATTTTTAAAATATGACAGCAGCCTGACGATTGGCTGACAGTAAGTGTGGTGAAGCCTGATTATTGGTTGAGGGAAAAGGAGGAAGCACCAAGACACAGCTGACAGAACTGACAGCGTAGGATACATACTGTTGATGGGAAAAGTTCACTTATTCTGTACTCAACAAGAGGTACAGATACTTATTTGAATGACTCTTTGTTAAATTTAAAAGAATTAAAAATTGAAAATAAACTTACTAATTACTTACTTATATTAACATTTTGAGGACCTCGTCTAAAATTTCTGTTTTTAATCAATTTGAAGAACTTGTTACACTTGTTACATTGTATTTGTCTTGTTATATTTTTTTGTCATTGTCAACTTGTTACATTGTTTTGGACTGTTACTTCTTTTTCATCATTTTCATCTTGTTATGTATTTTATGTCATCGTCATCTTGTTATGTCATCTTGTCTTGTTACGCATTTTACGTCATTTTTTTTCTTGTTACGTCATATTTGTTTTATTACGTTGTATTCGTCTTGTTATGTCTTTTATGTCATTCTCGTCTTGTTATGTCTTGTTACACTGTATTTGTATTGTTACGTGTTTTACATCAATTCTGTCTTGTTACATCTTTTACGCTGTTTTCATCTTGTTCTG
This sequence comes from Lutjanus campechanus, assembly GCA_027495735.1. NCBI lineage: Eukaryota > Metazoa > Chordata > Actinopteri > Lutjaniformes > Lutjanidae > Lutjanus > Lutjanus campechanus. The sequence goes on from JAJHUR010136468.1 coordinate 14,151, forward strand.
TTTTATGTTGTTTTTATCTTGCTATGCTTTTTTATACAGTTTTTGTCCGGCATCAAACCTAAAGCAACAAACCTGTTTAGAAAATGTCAGAAGTACAAAGTACAGGTAATTGTGTTCAAATGTAGGGACAAAAAGTAAAAAGTTGTCAGAAAGAGAAACATTCAAGTGAAGTACAGATGATACCTGAAAAATCTACTTATGTCCAGTAACGACGTGTTTGTACTTAGTTATTTCCCATCTCTGTGTAAACATAAAGAAAAATAAGCATGTGTAGGACAAGTAGTCTTCCTAACTTAACTTTTGCTAACACACACTCTCACAGACACACATAAAACTGCCTATACTCACAGAGATATATACTTTGAGTTTAAAGCTTCCTTCCTGAAACACGAAAGTCAAAAATTAACTTAAACAAACACCATAAAAACCTCAAGAACACTGCTTACCACCCACAAGCATGCACACATACACACATTAGTAATAACTAACTAACTTGAGTTTTCCAAAAAACACAGTGCTGGAGGAGGCATCCCACACATGCACATTTGACATTTAAATGCATACAGTCAAACCCTCATCTCCCACCACACATATCGCATTTTGCAGCCCTCCTTCAAACTTTCATAAATATGACAGTGTTGTTTCTGAGAAGAAAACGTGAGTCTGTTCATCCTGATGTGTGCAGAAGTTCCCAATGTTCTAACCCAATAATAACGCTTTACTCTTTTTTTTTTTTTTGGATACACAATACACAGGCATCCGTGTCAGCTAAAATGTGACTGTTACTACAAGAGTGCTGTTTTCCCAGTGTCCCCAATAATTCAAAATTTTGGGATTTTTGCCTTTCTTTGATAGGGACAGCTGAAGAGCAGACAGGAAAGGGGGAATCAAAGAAGGAAGCATCAGTACACAGGGTGCATGTTCTACCAGCTGAGCTACCGGGGCACCCCAATGCCTGCCCTTTCCTAAACAGCTTTCAGGGATGACTTCCGGGACCCAATAAACTTTTCAAAGAACCATTTTGATCAGAGGAACCAGAATCTACATGTGGTTCCGTGGGTGTAACTCCCCAAAAGTCCCTGGGTAGGGTTTTTCTCTTGAGGCTCCTGTTAAAGTTAAAAAGTACAGCTTCTGAGTACTTAAAGTACAAAAGTACAAAGTAGTGCTCTGAAGGATATTGCTACATAACTGAACTTGACCTTTTCTCTGTGATCAAGTTTCGCTTCTTTTGTCTGTTTTGTCTGGTTATGTCTTTTCCACCTATGGTCGTCTTGTTTTGTCGTTATTTGTCTTGCTATGTATTTTTCATCTTGTTATGTAATTTTTTTTTATCTTGTTGCGTCTTTTTCATCTTGTTATGTCATTTATGTTTTAGGTTTTTTTAAAACATCTTTTTCACCTTGTTGAACCATTTTTGGTCTTGTTGCATCACTTTTTCATCTGGTTACATCTTTTTTTTGCCTTTTTTTTGTCTTGTTACGTCTTTTGTCTTATTCCGTCACTTGTTGCGTCTTTTATGCCCTGTTACATCTTTTACATCACTTTTCATCTTGTCATGTCTTTCCCCCCTTTATACGTCTTATGTCTTCTGCCTGATTACATCATGTTTGGTCTTGTTATGTCATTTTTCGCTTTGTTACATCTTTTTAGTCATGTTATGTCTTTTACATTGTTTTCGTCTTGTTATGTCTGTTGTGTGTAATATGCACTGATGGATACACCAAGGAACCATATCCTGTATGTGTTTATGGGCTTATTGACACACCTACTTAGGTCGAAATTGTTGTGAAGGCAGTGAGCAATGCACAAAATGAAGATAATCAATAAATCCCCTCCTGTGTATTAAAACTAATGTAATGAGCCTGTTTTAAAAATGTAAGCAGTATAAAGTACAGATATTTATGTTAAAATGTAGGGAGTAAAAGTTCTTACTTTTACAGTAAGAAGTATTTGAACTTAGTTACTTCCCTCTTCTGCTGGTTGCCAGTGGTCTGAAACTGTGTTTTCATGCAAACAAGAAAACAAGTTACTGGGAGAAATCATGCCACTCAGGAATTTGCACAATGTACATGCAACAGGTCAGTGATCAGGTTTCTCTAGCTGACTTTTTCTGCTGTTTGGTCTGGGTCATGTTGTGTAGACAGACTGAACCAAAACAGTCTCACTGAAGCAAAACTGTAGCTCTGCTTCCTCAGCTGCTACTATTATGAATACTGCCATCACTTCTAAAATGTCCTCATACCAACTTATTAGTTAACTGAGCAGTTCTTTTTTCTAATAATCTATGAATTTTAGTTTTAGAGGGAAAAAACATATTTATTTTTCATTTTGTCTTTTTTTCCCTTTTCTTCATTATCCACTTCATTTAAAATTATATTAGTCAGTCACTAATTTGAAATATATACTATATTGTTTATAATACTGAAATAAAACACAAGCTGCTCTTCAAGGACAAGGCTTATTACTGTTAATGGAAATCTATAGTATGAGTTGGCAGTCCAATAGAAATCTGAGGCACTACGATTATGAATAGAAAAATCCTTTCAATTCAATTCAATTTTAAACCCATCAAGTGGTCACGGTGTGTTAATTCTCCTTCTCAAAGAGACCTCATACAATACATGACAATAAGAGCAACAAAAATATGTGTAAATATGCTCTATAACAGCCTCACACATATATCAGCAATAAAGGACATAGAATCAGAAAACAATATTCAGTCGTAAACAGTGAACAGCATGGCTCTCTACAATGTGAAAGTGCTCATAATGAATCGCCTTCAATAATAGTCGTCAAAGTTAAGTCCTTCATTCAGGCCAATGAAGGAAGTGGCCCTGAGAGAGGCCCCATAAATCCAAACATCTCCTGTTGAAGGAGCTGTTTGAGTCTGTCACGACCCTTTGCATTTTTTGGAATGACCTCGATGGCCGTGGCTTTCAAAGTGTCTGGGTTAGTGTGGCCCACGGCATTGTAGCGCTGTGCCATGGGGTAATTGGAGTTGTGGGCAATAATGGTGTGTTTGTGATCGGTCAATCTCCCCTGCAGCTTGGGTTTTGTGCGACCAATATAGAAACTGCCACATCCATTTTTAAGTCTGTAGTCAAATGTTGTGTTGCAATTACCAAAGGTTTGGTACTGAAATATAGGGCTGAACCCGACTTAGAATTTTGGCAGTCGAATCAGAATTGGCTGTTCAATACAAAACTTCAACGATTTGTTCCTTTTTTTCAGCTGAGTGCCTCAGACTAAACTGCTGTGTCAGAGTACATGAGTATGTTTTTATTTTTTTATTTTATTTTAAATTTCGAGGGGGGGCTTTTATGCCTTTAATTGATAGGGCAGCTGAAGATATGACAGGAAATGGGGGGAGAGAGTGGGAGAATGACACGCAGCAAAGGGCCGCAGGCTGAAGATGAGTGTGTTTTGCCAGTTAAAGGTAGAGTCAGTAGGATCTGTCAGCCTTTGTAACCCAAAGTTTTGTCCCAAGGATAGCAAAGCAGTGAGAAAGAATGAGTAAATTCAGGCAGGGGGCAGGTTTTCTGCTGATACAAACACCACCACACAATTCTAGTGGGTCATAAGTGATGATTGAAAGGGATTACGTTATATGAGTCTATGAATTGTTTTCTGTTGGAAAATATTGCAGATTGTACCTTTTAAGTTTCACATTTTAACTAATTTCTTTGTCATCTGTGACGTGAAAACAAAATATTTCCACACAGTCAGAGAGAGTGAAAATATCTGCTCTCCTGTTCATAGTTAAGATAAAAAATCCCAGCGCACCCTGGGCTCTTAGCGCTGTGTCAGCGCCACCTGCCCTGCGCGCTCCGCGGTGCGCTGCGGTGGCTGACAGCACGTCACCCGAGCTCCATTTCTATAAGCCTTGTTAGCTTCCATCACAGTTAGTTTTGTGGTTTGTGGTGATTAACAGCTTGATTCCACTGGGCGCGCCTGCGCTGCGTTGTGGCTCCACCATGGCCACTGGAGCTGATCGAGGCCATTCTACACAGTGCTCGCGATTCTTCCAGAAGCACCGCAGTGCCTCCCAAAAGTGGCTCTCCGCTCTGCTCCGCGGAGATTATGCGCCGAGTCTATTTTTGATGGAAGCCGCATCAGTCTGCATAGAGCAGAGCTGACAGACAGTCAGACACAGGAACAGCAAAGAGAAACTGGTCAATTTTCAAAATAAAACACCATGAGCAGACTCACAATCATATAAACAAACAAACAAACAAACAAAAAAAACTTTTTAACTATGCAGCCTACTTACACATGAAGTGCATAAATGAAGGAAAAATGACAAAATCTGAACAAGTCAACATAATCAGGCGGGCAAGACGCTCTGCTTCTGGAACACTGCTCGTGGGGCATGAAGCTGCATGGAGGACGGATCAAAACTGCATCCATGACGCGACGTGCCCAGTGGAATCAAGGGAGCGAGCTGGAACGTGTTTACCAACCACTTGCTTCACCCTCTCTTACCAGCATGTTGTCACAAGGATTTTTGGTCTCACTTTATTTTATAGTACACTGATTAGACATAACAAGCCGTGATTTGTATCAAATTAGACAATAACCAGAAATAATAGATTTTATTAGACAGTGAAAAACACAATGTTACCCTAATAAGAGCTAACAAGCCATAATTTGTAACAAATTAGACAATAACTAGAAATAATATATTTTATTAGACAGTAAACACACACATCTTTATTCAAATAAGTGATAACAAGCTGTAATTTGTATCAAATTAGACAAAAACTAGAAATTATATATTTTTTTAATTAGACAGTAAGAAACACTTATTAGCTCTTATAAGTTTAATGTTTTTTTGTTTTTTTTTAAATAAAGAACATATTGCTTGTAGTTTTTGTCTAATGTGAGACAATTTATGGCCTGATAGCTCTCATTAGGGTAACATTTTTTTTAATAAAGAATATATTATTTCTAGTTTTTGTCTAATTTGATACAAGTTATGGCTTCGACTGACATGAAAATATAGTTATGATTCTTCTCACTTATAATTCCTCATTGGAATGTTATTCCTGTGCACTTTTGTAAAATAATAAAAAAAACAAAACGACTGCTTGACTCGAGGGTCTCTGACTGATGATTCGAATCTTCGACTTTCAGAAAGGCAGCCCACTGAAACATCTTTTGGCTAATGACATCTTTCCATCCTTCAGCCATCGGATATCAAATCGACCCAACTTGTAAAAAAGTAGAATCGTCCTTCAGAACATCTATTTGTCAATTTGTTGTGTGCAAAAGTTATTTTTCAAGCAGCTTCAGCAGGTGCATAAGTGTTCTGTTTGAGAGGGGAAAAAAAAGGGTTTTACTTTGTAGCAGAATGATGTGCTGCGGAGAAGTGTGTGTGTGTGTGTGTGCGTGTGTGTGTGTGTGTGTTTCAGGGCATGAAATCAACTACTGTGCTTTGTGTTGATGGGAAGAGTGAAGAGTTTTGCAAAGGGGGCACGCTTGTTAGCAGTTGTAAAACAGCTGTTTCCTCTTTTTGCTTTTATTTCCTAAATGTTTGCAGCCTTTATGCGCTTTGGAAAAACAGATGTACTCATATGTTATTCCACCAGAGCAGGTTGGACTGAGCTGAACTGAACTGAGGGAGAAGCACATGAGTATCACTGTACAAAAAAAAAAAAAAAAAAAAAAAAAAAATCAGCGTTGGGCTTGTGAGTCTTGTAGGAAATCAATAATAAAGGTAAACAAGCAGTGAGGTGTAAATAACAACAAGCTTTCCTTTTCTGTGCCATTTACTATGAAGCAACCAGCTGCTGAATAATGCTAACTCTGACAATGATTTATGTTTTCATCCTGTGTGTGTGTGTGTGTGTGTGTGTGTGTGTGTGTGTGTGTGTGTGTGTGTGTGTGGACTGCTTGGCCATGTGTTGGCATGTTCTCCTCTTTGTGTGTGTGTCCTGAGAGTGTGTGTACGAGTGTGTCGGAGGAAATGAGGTGACCCGCTGCGTGTGAACGTGCTCTGACAGAATGCCTCGTCAGATGTCTGGGGAGCGTCGGCCAATCAGTTCTCCTGTCTGTCTGCTCGCCCAGCTATGGTCCACACACACACACACACACACACACACACACACACACACACACACAAGGACAAAACACACATGTATGAACAAACATATTAAAGACGAAACACGCAAGGAAGGTCGCACATGAGAGCTGTGGGCACATGTAATATGAAATACAGACAGTGAAATACAGAAATACAGAGGACTGCCTCCATACATGGGTCGGACGCTCTACCAACTGAGCTAAATGTCCGCCCCAGTATTTGTACTTTTAAGAGTTGATTTTCAAGTCTGTACTTTTACTCATACTTAAGTATTCATTACAAGATTCAATCGACTTAGTTACTTTTAAAATCATAGTTGAGTACTGAGTACAATTTGAATTAAAAGCATAGTTTGCGATATAATCCGACGCACTTTTAGTCAGAATCACCGTCCACTATCCACAAGCTGTCACTTCTGAGAGCATGCTGAAAAAAAAATCTGGTTTCAATACACAGCCTGGGCTCTGAATTTTAGCAGGTAAATCTGTGGCTCGGACCGAGCCACCAAAACACCACGCCCAGGGGCCAGTTCATACTTGTGCACAGGTCAGACATAGGGCAGGGGGAGTAGTAGGTTGCGTAGAGTAAGATTTAGAGTAAGAGAGAGAGAGACAGTATATCAGGTGCAGATATTTTGCATGCGCCATGGCTGGAAAACAGCCCAAGAGAAAACAGTCTTTCTGCTGGACAGGTGAGCAACATTAGCTTTACATAACAGTAACAGCAGTCGGGCATTCATCATATTGTCTAATCTGCCAAAATGTACTGTTGTTGTGATGTTATCTATTTATAATAGCAGTGGAGTTGTGGGTACAGTTGTCTGACGGGTCAGCTAACCTTAGCTTTGCGGCTTAGCAGTGTGCTAACTCACAACTTGGCTATTTCAGCTGCTTTACAGCTGCTTTAGTTTCTACGGCCGTTTCCATGACAATGCATGTCCATGAACTTCAGGGGTAGAGCCCGGGGTGGAGTATGAAGGGAGGGGTGAGTCTGTATTCGTTTACACTTCAAATATCAACAACCTCTCTACTTGTTTTCTCCCACATTGCTAACTACACCTTTAATATCCAAACCTTTCATCTGCATTTTAGTAGCCAATCAGGTGATCTGATCACAAACAGGCCAATGGAAACCCAGCACACATTTGGAGTAAGGATGTTAATGATTAATCATTAATCAATTGATTGCCATTAAGAATTTAACTAATTCATAATGTATTCATGGATATTTAATCAGTAATTGTGTCAGTAATTGCACCTTTGACAATGTTTTGTCTGGTGGAGCTATTTGTTGAATAAAGAAAATTAAACTTAAGACTTAAAATGAGACAAAATGACCAAAAAAATAAATAAACCTGTGTATTTGATTAGGATAACGCATTGTAGGATAACGCACAAAATTTGCAGCCCTAGTTTGGAGAGGTGACAGAGACATCAGTGGTTAAAAGTAACTAATACTCTGAGTAGTTTTTGCAACAAATACTTTTTTACTTGAATATTTTTCTTGCACCAGTCCATTCTTGTAACTGAGTAATGTTTTTATCAATGTGACACTACTTGTACTTAGGTACAGATTTTCATTACTCTTTCTACCATTGGTTATTATACTATGATACATGAGTTAACGGAGGAGAAGTGAGAAAGAGGTAGAAAATATAATACCCTCTCCTTTTTGGAGACTTTTTGTTTTTATTTTATGTTTGAAATAGAGTCATTCATTCATTCATTCATTCATTCATTCATTCATTCATTCATTCATTCATTCATTATATTGACTTACATTCATTTCCTGGAGACTTACCCTAACCCAGAGGTCTGCAACCTTTATGATCAAAAGAGCCACTTTTGGCCAAAAAAAGAGAACAAATATGTTTGGAATCGCAACTATTAAATTCTCTCTATTCCCTGAAGACTTTCTTTTGATTTGGCATTCCTTGTGAGCTTAGGACCCGAGAGGACGACCCACCGTTAAAAATTTAGAGGAAAAGGCACCGAGCCATAGACTTAGGCTGGGCTAACTGGGCTAAAGATGTGCATGGAGTACAGGTTGCAGACCCCCACCCTACCCATACACATAACCACTACTTCCCTAACCCTAACCTAACGGTAACCCTAACCCAAGTCTTCATCCCGGAATTTAATGATTTATGTTATGGGGATTTGCGTCATGTCCCTATAAGGAAGGCGAGACCTCATGATGTGAGGGTATAAACAGGTTAACATCTCCACGACATGAGTAATACACACACACACACACGCACACACACACACACACACAGACACACACACACACTCGGCAGTGACTCAGACACTCTTCCCTGACAGAAGCCCACGCTCTCTCTCTCTCTCTGTTAACATCATATGGCTTCTACTGACAGGGACGGATGGCTGTGCTGGTGTCATTAACTGTTCTCCTCTGTGTGTGTGTGTGTGTGTGTGTGTGTGTGTGTGTGTGTGTGTGATAGCGTCTGCAGCTATAGTGAAATCAAGCCACTATAGGAACAACTCTGTGGTATTCATACCAAGAAGGAGAGGAAACAGAGGAGGATGACGAGGGGAGGGATAAAGGGATCAAGGGCAGGACAGAAAAATTACAACAACAGACGGGTGGAAAGAAATCCAGAAAGAGGAAAGGAGGAAGAAACACAGAGGGAGGGATAACAAAGAAGGAAGCAAGAGAGGAAGTTTGAAAGAGACGACATTAGGAAGGAACAGTGAGGTGAAGGCAGTGAGGAAGGACAGAACAGTAGGTAGGTGGAAGTAAGGGAGGAAAATGTTGCTTAAGAGAACAAACACTAAAACAACACTCAACTACAAAATATCCTTTTTGTAAAAACACCACACACACACACACACACACACACACACACACACACACACACACACACACCCAGCAGCGGGCCCATCCAGCAGTAACAGATCAGGAGCTACCCCTGAGAAAGCCCAGTAGGCAGACTCTGCAGACATTACAGCAGCAGCATATCAATACACACACATGATTACACAGCAGCTTAACAGTCTGGAACAGTTACACACAAAAACTAAGACCCTGCTTCAATATCAGTTCTATCTACACAGCAGGGTCTCCACTATTCTGTCCACTCAAGTTATACCATCATACAGAGGCATAGTAACAAGTTCTGGGCAAGTTACTTGGAAAGTGTTAGCAATTACTTATTACTCATTTTAAATTATGTTATTTTGTTACTTACAAGTACACAGCAGAGTTTACAGGTGGCCTGGTAGCTCAGTTGGTAGAGCATTCACCCCATGTACTGAGGCTGAGTCCTCCACAGCAGCCATGTATTCGATTCCCACCTATGGCCCTATGCTGCATGTCATTCTCCCACTCTATTGCCCTTTCCTGTTATATCTTCAGCTTTCCTATGAATTAAAGGCATAAAAGCCCCCCAAAATATAAAAAAACAAAACAAAACAGAGTTCACATAAACAAAGCAATAGAACAGGATACCCAGGAGGCAATGTGGCAACACAAAACCAAAACAATGAGGTCAAACAGAAGAAAAAGCAAAAATTTAAGTAAAAACTGAAGCACAAGCAAAATACACTAAAACATCGTAAAACTAAGACAGAGCATGAAAACAAGCAAAACATTTCAATAAGAATAAATAAAAATGAAAACATGAAAAGAATAAATAAAAATGAAAGGAAAAGAATGCAGACAACATCACGTGATGTCATCCAGTCAATATAAATAAATAAAGATGGAATGGATCGTAAGACAACATCACGTAATGTCAATGTAAGTAAACACAAATAACAGCAGAAGTAAATAATTTTCTTACTTGTTAAATTGCCTTGTATTTATTTTATTTATTAGTTGGTTTATTTAACTCTTTCACCATCAGCGTTGTTTTCAAAAGTTGCCAGTTGAACATCCACAGAATATTCAATTCTATGAATATGTTAACATGGAAGCACTTGAATGTTGGTTGGTTGCATCAGATAATCCACTTTTATTTTTTTATTTTATTTTTTATCACTTCATATTATGTGTCATCACTGTCATCGGTGTGGCTAACCTTAGCTGTGTGTGTCCCATACCCACTTGCCGAAACACTCTGTCTGAGTGGCCCGGGGGCTGGAGTGCTCTCCGCCCTAGCTGCGGGGTGAGTACCAGGGGCTGTGGTGTGTGGTATGGTCCCATGGCAGGCAGGCCAAACAGAAAACAAGAAGACTAGGCTGAAATCCTAAATTCAGCGTCACTGAATGGTGACTAGGTAATGTTTCGAGTGTAGATTATCAAGTCAGTCTCTAACATTTCGCTCAACAGATAGTGAGGACAGTCTCTCAGCTTTCGTTTTTAAAACTGGGTGGAAACAATGAGAAAGTTTGAAAAAAACGGCATTTTAGAAGCAATCCAAAGTCTTTAGGGCAGCCCTTCATATTTGTTATTTTGTGCTTGCTACTGACGAGAATTGGGGGAAAGTATCGTGTCCTTGAAAAAAATGTAAGTGACAAAGGTTTGCATTTAGAAATCTCCAGACAATTGTTGAGCAGTGAGATCTCCAATGGTCACGTATCACAATGCTGAGGGTTGTGACTGTACTCAAGGTGGCAGAGTGAGAAAAGGAGCCAAGCAATGCGTGCACTGAGGCTTTATAGGTGGGAGGGTGCTACCTCTTGATTGGGTGATGAGCGCAAAGACTTTTCATTTTGTAAACCAATAGCAGGGCTTGTTAGAGTGCAGAGCATGTATGCAATAGAACCATTTTCTACAAATGGTCAATTGCTTGACATAAATTTCTAAGTAAGCTTTCATATTTCACAGGTGTAGAAACAGTAAAGGAGATGCTGTGGTTTAACAAGCAGCCAGCGTATGACCTGGAGGTTTTTACTGACCATCAAAAGCAGCCCCATAAAGTCCCACCCACATGGTGAAGCTGGGGGGTTCACACACTCTTCAACTGTGAACAAAGCCAGGTGATGCTGGAACGGAGGGCTGCTGCTACCCAGCCAGGTAAGAGCTGGAGATTAAATTGATTTAAACCCTCCCAGTATGACATAAAAAGACAACCCCCTAGAAGCTGAGCGACTGAATTTGAAATTGTAATCCATCCACATACTCGTTACTTAAAAGTCATAACGTTACAGTCATACACGCACGTAACAGCCCAACACTGATGGTGACACAGTTAAAGGGATCATTTTGAAAACACAACCATAATGAGCTCTGTTCTCGGAAAATCAGCCACTGAGAGCCAAATGTGACTGTGGTCATTTCTTGAATTGAACAGCTGATACTTGGCAGCCAGCTGTGAAATCTCAGATGTCTCAATGTCCTTGAACAGTTCTATATATAGAGTCCGTGCTCACAACTACATAGCCACATGTGCTCACAAATGAAGGTCCTATAACAGTCACATCTTTAAGTCAGGTTTTGACACCATGGTGAAATACACGTGAACCAGTACAGCTGCTTCAGTGGGTGGACATCAGTCTAAAAACATACTGGAACTGCTGTTCTCACCTATAAGATGGACAAGAGCAGAGGTGGAACCAAGTCATTGTTTTTCAAGTAATGATTAAGTCTCAAGTACTGAAGTCCCTTGTCAAGACAGGCAAATCCTGAGTCAAGTCACACGTCTCAACTCAAGTTCTAAGACCCAAACTTTGATTTTTGAGTCCTAAACAAGTAATAATCATAGACACTGTTGACCATCTTTCAGTTTTTGTACTAGAACAAAATTACCTTTTGTATCAATTTTTCCAACTGGTGCTCAGCAACATAACATTGGTTCTTCATGGTTCTCTCCTGCAACTTGATTGGACGCTGTCAAACTGATTCAAAATAAAATGGGAATCTGGGGAGTGAAGTGGCAACTTGCTGGGAACGAGTAGTGTTCAGATTAGTTGATTCTTGGATTAACATTTTCCAAATAATGTACTTTTTCATCTTTGGGCTTGGGGGAAGGTGTCGAGTATTTTCAAGTCAAAAGGTTCAAGTCCAAGTGAAGACACGAGTCATTGGTGTTAAAGTCCAAGTCTAAAGTCATCCAATTTGCAACTTAAATCTGAATCTAGTCCAAGTAATGTAACTCGAGCTCACACCTCTGGTTGACAGTGACAGTGACATGTTTGTGTGTAATAAATTCATAGTACCTGGAGTTTTATCTGGATAAACACACACTTTCCCACTGAGTAAACTGTCTCCAGAATATACAGAAAATTCAGATCTTTCCCCAGTTTTCCATTAAGTATACCACCCAAAACAACAACAGTCAACACACATGGTTACATTGAATGAAGTCATTAACAATCTCAGGTGAATCAGAGTTTGTTGCGAGGGGCCCCGTGCAGCCTGCTACGCTGTAGATCCCCTGATCTGTCCTCTAAGAAATGCCTGCCGCTGATTCTGTCCGACGTCACACAGAGACCTTATGTTTCTAACCTGCACTGCAGCTGCAGAGAGGAAAACTTGCCCTTCACTTTCTCCAAACTCTGCAGTAGAAAACACAGCAGCGTCCCACCCTCCTCCTGCCAGCCTTCTGTCTCAGCTCACACTCTCGGTGAGGGGGGAGCAGGAGGCTCATCCACTCATGAATAGTTGAAAACCTCCAGAATGAGGCCAGGCAATGGATCCGGGATCTCACCTTAGAGGCTTCAGCAGGGTCCATCCTGCTTACCTCTGCATACCTCCTGTGGCTTCGTGCTTATAATGTTCATGATGATGCTTTAGAGCCTCTGAGGTGGCGGACTCCGCTGGAATAAGCTGCCCACACCCCAGACTTATGTAGACCACCAGGCCTGCAGTGCTGGGGTTTAGATGTCCAGGATCATTAGAAAAAGCTCAAATGATAGCTCTACTTCAAGCCAGCAGCCCTCCTCAGAAGAGCCACAGCTCGGTCCCACAAGCAGATGTCTGCACAGCATGGCATCTTTGAGGTACCTGGAATCTAAAAGCTGACGCCCCGCACTCGACTCAAGGGCCACCACCAGTCAGTTTCCCCCAAAGTGTTTCTGCTGAGGTTGAATGAAACCACACAGCATAGACCAGCTTCATTAGTTGTGTTGCCTGCATGTTGTATGTTTTATAT
>JAJHUR010136469.1:0-17536 GCA_027495735.1 Lutjanus campechanus
TACTTCAGTAGCTTTTTCTGGGGGGCTATTTTTGTGATCATGAGTCTGCACAAGGTGTTTGATTTTGAAAACTGACCAGATTCTCTATGCCATTTCTGTGTCTGACTGCTCAATCTGCTCTTTGCTTGACACAAATAGACTCTGTGTGTATTTGAAGTGCAGCACAGTGGAGAGCCGCTTCTAGGACGTGCTGCAGCGCTACTGGTGGATTCATGAGCGTTACGTGGAACAGACATGTCCAGCTCTGGTGCCGGTGGCACAGCCCTAATCAGTGCAGCCATGCCCAGTGTAATCAAGCTGTAAGAGCTTTCCACTCGATGTATAGTTTAGTTACAAATTTTTTCATAGTAACTCTAATGGACTACAATAACGTATATTGTGTAATTAAATTACCTGTAAGTTACATGTAAGATTGCTAGTATTCTATGAGACATTTGCGTGAATTTTTTATGACCAACAACACGTTTTGTGAGGTCACAGTGACCTTATCTTTTGACCTCTGACCAACAAAATTTAATCAGTTCATCCTTGAGTCCAAGGGGTCTTTGTACCAAGAAATTCCCTCAAGGCACTTGCGATATCATATTCACAGAACGGGATGACCCCAAAACATAATGTTTGCCAATGCTGTAGCTGGTGTGGAGCCATAAAAAAAAGGTTTTGTCAAACATTGTGAATCACAGAGGTCCTTCAGCGTGCACAAAAAAAATCAGTCCAGTAGCATGAGAAATTAGCTGCGGAGAAGTTCCAGGTCCATGTGGTCATGTGGCCATGTGGTTGCATGATCCCCTTCAGGGTTAGACCTGGCAGAGACAATAAAGCAGAATTCATATTTCATTGCTATCTGGTGAAAACCACAGAAAAACCGCCATGTTTTCAGCTTTGTGGCGATGCATTTTTCAGATAATCCGGTGGCTTTGTAAATGGTTGTGAAATAGTTGAGTTGTCTCAGCGCCTAAAAGAGCACTCCCTCCGCCTCCCTCCCTCAGTTTTATCAAAAAAATTCAAAATAAACAAATTTGTAGATAAGTGGTTTTCACTGGACAGTGACGACTTGAAGATTAACAATGGCACTGACACTGCACAGATAAAAGGTTTGATATAAGCTGCGGCCACTCATGCTTAAAATCATGTAATGCATTTTTCTTCGCATTTTGGCATGATCGTTTCTGATTGACATTCGGCGTGAGTCTCACCGTGACATTAAAAGTCACTCAAGGAAAATTCATTGAATTCATGACAGTGTGTTTGTTGAGGGGAATATAAATCAAACAGACCCATGTGTACAGGAGCTCACTGGTATAGTGTGAATGCAAAGTGTCTTTGAGTACCCTGGGGGTGCTCTGCAAATGAAATGTATTGTTATTTTTATCAGGAAGTCACTGAAAGGATCGTGCAGATATAAAAGCAGGCAGTAAACATTAACTTTATGGTTATTATTTCTGAAAGGGAATTTCATTTGATAAGTACCTGCACAGAGAAAGAGAAAACATACAGTAAAAGCAGAAAATATGTGCACATTTAAATTCCATCACTATAAGCCTGTGCTGGAATTCAACATGTATAAGTCAAACATAAAGGATCCCATATGGACTCACTATAAACCTCAGAGCAGCTGACATCAAAGAGCTCAGAATATGCAGAGCAGAAATTCTGTTATACTGGGTATCTGCTCTCTTTCCACATCGAAAGCCATGCGGAGGATGACGTTATTCATTCTTATTTTAGGCCTTGTTTAATACGTTGACCTTTAAAAGTTTATTACAAGAATCTAAGTGGTGGCGGAGAACAGACGCAAACAGAGCTTATGGTAATTAACTTCATGATATGATATGATTCATTCTTCGCTTCTTTTTAACAACAATAGATTATGTGTCTTCATGCAGACGTTTATAAATGTTGCTTGTAATCCAGATATTAAATTGGAGCAGAGTTGAGTCTGGAAAGAAAGAAGACATAAACAAAGTTGAGACATTTAGATAGAGATTGATTCTTCCTGTAAACTGTAAATGGACTTGTGGTCCACTGGACTCGGTCATGTCTCACGTTTGTCACCCATTATTCTCCGCTTCTCTGTATCTACCCCTTTCTTTCCTAACAATCTGTTATTTCGCTGAATATTTTTCTCTTTTTAAAGCAGATCTAGGCAACAGGGTTTCTGGTTCCTGTATCCTCTCTGCTCGGTCTCAGAAAGAAGGCGCACTCGAGCCTAGTTGAGTCAGCCAGAGGTCACCTTTAATCTTTAACGCTTTGAGGTATCCCATATCACTGCATGGATATGCCATAATTAAATAGCTGGGCGGGCAACAAGATTATGTTGAATGCCAGGTAAAGGTATGTGTCACAAAGATAAAGGAGTCTTTAATGATGATTATATATACGTGTGTTAAATTATAAATTCTTTTTGATGAGCAGTGGTCTTGCCTACATATCAAAGTAATTACTATCAGGAGGATTTGAGTAATGAATTAATTATCAAAGAACTAAACATTAAAGGTGCACTAACACCTTATTAATACGTATCAAAATTCAGCCTGTATCCAAGCATATTATCTGGATAAGGAAAAAAACGCATGTTAACGCAAGAGGTGAATGCATCGTTATCGTATTGGGATTGAATCTGCCTGAAGGTAGTCTGGCTCGTGCCGTGTTCAGATGTAGGCGCAGTCCAAACACAACATAACACTGGGCGATTTAAGAAAACTTGTGGCGTTCTCCAGTGTCCTCGTATTTTAAATTTTCTTTCAGATACAAACACAACTTCCAAGACCTGTCGTAGAGTCACGTGAGGTCAGTCTGCTGGTATACAAACCAAGGTTTCTCACTCATGACTATAGTTTGAAGTTACTTTGTTTGAAAAATAAATTACACTTCATAATTATGTCGACATTATCCCGTTTGACTGCATTTCAAATTATAATATATTGTAAATTTGCATATAAAGCCTGTCATCATTCATTCAATGATCTATTATTACCTGCTGTCAGGTGTATTGGCCGTTTATTTGCACATGTAGGCTTATAAAGTCTCTGTCCAGGCGAACATCCTCACTTATTCTGTCGTCTGTTTCCATGATGAAATCTTCCCCTTAACCCTCTCCTCTTGCTGCAGCCATCAGTCGCCCCTTACTGTGGCTGTGGCGAGTCGTTTTTGTCTCTTAAGTCATTTTCATATCGAGACATTTCTTCTTTATTTCAGTGACAGTCCAGCCCTCTGGTAACATGTTATTAACAGCACTCGCTTTCCCCATTTCTTGGCTTTAGCAGGTCTTTTTATTCCACTGCTGACGCTGTTAAAATGACAGATTTTCCTTTATGGATCTTTGAAAACAGGATGTCAAACACCAAACTCATAAAGTTCTTCTTTTTTACTCTTTGATGCCATTTTCATGAATGAACACTTCCTGACATATGGAGCAGGAAGCACACACACACGGGTGGATAATTTACACGGTCTTCTGAAGTTATGAGCGTTTGTTGAATCTGACATGGCGTGTTTGAGCGAGCCCTTTGTACAAAAGAGTACGAGAAATTTAAGACAAGAATACGAAAATGTTCTTGCATGGCGTCCATTGATACCGATATCTGGTTTTAGCTAACATAAAATATAAGTGTAGTTTGTTCAAATTTAGAGAGCGTGCAAGTAAGAAAGGCTGAAAGAGAGATGCCTCTGATTACTGATTATACATCTATTCTGTACCATGAAAGCTCCAAAAGATGTGTTATTCAACAAAACTGTGTGAAAAATGAGAGAAAGACTGGGATGGGAAATTAATCATACAAAGTGATAAACGTATCTGGTCATAGCCTGGTAGCCTACACACTGGAACTGCAACACACTGGGGCAAACAGACACGATAGTTTCCCCTTACTTAACAACTCCTAAAACTCTGATTTTTTTGTCATATATCTTATTCTGTAACAGCCAAATTCACACACGTTCCGCACAATGATCACATCATGTGCACAGTAACACAGACAGTGACGTCACAGCCACACACAGGCACAAGCTTGTATGAAGTCGGCGTCAGAGATTCCACAGCATAAAGAGAAAACAGACAATCTTGTAGCTGTTGGTGTCATTGAACAACAGTAAACTTTCTTTCTCTTCAGGCTAATGTTAGCCAGCAGCAGACTGGTGTTCATAGACGGACAGAAAGTTAAAATCTCACCTCCAGTTCTGGCCCGTGTTGACGTGTCTCCTCAAACATTTTCTCATCCAGACTTGTTTAACTTCTTGCCTCTGTTTTTCTCACAGCGAAGCTTTACTACACCAAACTGTTGCACCGCGCCAGTCTCATGAGATCATGTGAAATGAGCACTTAGAGCACTTTTGGAGAAAATGTAAAAGTTTTTTTGTCAGTTTTTTATTATGAACAACCAATTTACATTTACATCAAAGAGAAGTTTAAAAAATTATTTTGTTTATTATAGTTCTTAGACTGTGAATCGTAATGAACCAAGAAAATTGCAATTGTTGCAACTCTAGTTTGTACCAAATTTGAGGAGGTTCCCTCCTCGAGTTTCTGAGATATAGCGTTGATGAGAATGGGAGAGGAGAGAGCCCAGTGACTTTGACCTTTGGCCTCAAAAATCTAATCAAGCCATCCTTGAGTCCAACTGAACATTTGTACCGAGTTTGAAGACATTCCGTCAAGGCGCTCTTGGGATATCATGTTTACACGTATGGAATGGACGGAGGGGCAACTGGAAAACATAATGCCTCCAGCCACAGCATAAAAATAGACTCTGCACAGTAGATTATACTCTATTAATATACATGTCACATTTCAGGCACAAGTCTTTCCTCAGTGCCCAAGACGTCACTCAGTGTGCACTCTTTTTCTTTTTTTTTTTTACTTTCATGAACTTCTGTCCAGCACTTTGTATTTATAGCATTTGGATGTGCAATTTTCCTCCATCTCAGATTAGCCACACACAGGTTTTGCTCTGGAGGACAGAGATCTGATCTCAGTGAGGATAATTAAAGTGCATTAAAAATATAAGGTATAAACACAAAGGCAAGATCAGATGTACGTGGATACAGATCCCACTGTAAAACCAAGTGTAAATGGGGTGTAAACCATTCTGGAGAAAGATAATTGATTGTTGAATTGTTACCCAGGTCGTGAAATTTTGGGTCTTACTGACCTGTGATTGGCCAAAGTCTCCCATTGCACGCTAGATTTTCTAAAGCCTGAAAACAGAGCCAAGAAAAGGAGCAGACGTCTAGTTTTCTGTTAGACGACTCAAATTAAATTATGCTTAAAGGTTATTGTAGAACTTTTGCCCAGTGATGCCAGAAATGAACTGCCTACTCCAGCTTTAAGTAGTGCCTGATGATGAAGCAGTGGTGGGTCCCTCAGAGGGTCTAAGTTATGAATCTAATTTCTGCTTTCACGAAGTGTCAGAAAAACATTGTAATGAATTGGCTGAGGGCAGAGAAAGTAGGTGTAAGAGAAAACAACATGTGGGATTGGGATTTATTTATTATTTTATCTCGTTTCAGCTTTTTCTAGGCAAGAGTTTTTATTTTGGAAACTTTGAAAGGCTTGGTGCCAGATACATGATCCGTGTAGAGAGAGAGCCTGCAGTCCATGAATGAAAGAGCAAACATGGATGCACAATCTGTCCACGAGATGTACAGCATAAACCCCTATATGAGTATTTTTCCTTGTCATGTCCATGTCTTTGTCCTACTTGAGTGCACATAATGACTATCCTAGTGTGCAATTATCCATAATAATCCACATGATAAATGTTGATAACCCCCTCTGTTAGCCTGTAGCGCATCAAAGCTATTATCCAATGTTTTTTTTCCCCCCATGCTATTGAATGGAGTGTGGTCATATGTCCAGATAATTATTCAGTATCTTATTCATTATTGTTCATAATGCTATAATCATGCAATTTTAAAACAGCCGTGTGTAATAAGGTTATTCACCTCTTGAGTTACATGAGAAGATCAATACCTCTGTCAAGTGTTTCCATTACACATGAATCTGCATTTAGCTTAGCTCAGCACAAGGACTGGAAACTTAATCTGTAAATTTAAACAGCAAAAAGAACAAGTCACCATTTTAGGGCAAATTGAACTTACAGAGACTCCAGGAAGTCAGTGCTCCTGACTAAGAAACAGTCTGGCACAAAACCACCACTTCAGCATCAACTTTTCTTTTTTATACTTCTGTCTTTTTATCAGATGAAACCAACAAAATACAAAATGTTAATAAGAAGGCTTTGCACAGGCTCGATATTTAGTGCCTTACAACAATTCGAGTGATCAGATCCTAACGAACTAAATGTGGGGTAAAGAGTATGTGTGGGATACGTGGGATAAGTCTAAAATTTTGATATGTGTGTCTAACTTAAAATTAAAAAAAAAAACATTTCTTTTCTGCCCCTTAGTTCTTAACATCTTTGCCCTCTGGTTGATTAGGTCGCCACTGTCTGCTGACTATATGATTGGGAGTGCTGCAGAGTAAATGCAGGTTATTTCAGCTGCTGTTCTCTTATTTGTCTGGCAATTATCATTGGGTTTCAGTAGCACTGTGTCGCTTCATGTCTCATTTTCTCTGACTCGCTAAGTGAGAGACCAAGAGCAAGTGAGATTCTGCCAGTTGAGCAGTCATTTTCTATTTTTATTTTAATTTTTTTGTCAATCAGTGTGCATTACAGTAACCAGATAAAACAGACAGAAGCTTACAGACCTGCACAGGGAGAACATTTCAGTGAGGAAATATAAATAAGGGGAAATAATAAATATATTATACTCATTTAAAAAAAAAAATCTTTGTGACACCAGTGGTTGGTAAACAAGTTTCAGGTCTTGTGTTTTTTAGCTGTGTCATTGTACACAAAGCAATGTAACAGCATGACAGGCTGTAAATTTTACAAACTGAGTGTCCAAATCACCACAAACAACAAAACAAAATGTGATGGAAGCAGAGAAGAGTGATAGAAATGAAGTCCAAGTGATGTGCACCACTTCACCAGAGAGCACCAAAGCACACCAGAGCTTGCAGGGCAGGTGATGTTTGTTTGCGTGTACTTGTTTTTGCCACTGACCGGCTCAAATTGTTACTATAAAAGTCTGACAAGATTATGGAAAGGATCGCTACAGTGAGAAGCCGTTTTAAAGAGTAAGACACATTTTCTTTAAACAGAAACAAATTTTATTGCTCTCGCCAGACTCACCAGTCTCCCCATTTTAACATCATCGTCAGCTCTTCTGTAGGAGTATAAGAGGGCACGCCTTTTATTTTCTCTGACTGTGTGGGAATCTGAAATCGTCACACCAAGAAAAGCATCAAAATGCAAGTCTCTTGTAGGCTGAGTCTGATTTAACTGAAAAAAAATCTTAGTCTGGTACAGCTCTAGTAGTCAGTCCCAGTCTGTAGCTGTTTCCTTTTCATAGTGGTAGTAACATCTTCTGCCTGTCTTGTGTCCTGAGGGTTTTTAATGATTTTTTCAGTGGCAGACTAACTACATAAAGTAGGACACTTAAATTGTTAACTAAAAGAATTGTTAACTTGTTACATTCTGTTTCCAATCAGCTCAGTTGAGTGGGCAGATTTAAAGCTCTGGACCCAGTTAAAGTCATCTCCCCGTTTTCATTTTTTATACTATGGGTGTGGCGATGTACTGATGATAATCATTATATTTAAAAAATGAAATATTGATGATAATGTGTAATTAGAGTCATTCATCATTCGTCATTTTGGCCATGAGAAGTGTGTACTGAAAATCTGATTTTGTGACAGCTTTATGCTTTAAGCTTAAACTAACCAGCTGTTGGCTCCAGCTTTGTATTTACTGTACAGGTAGAAGAGTTGTCAATCTTGTACTTGTAATCATGTAACTCTTGGCATGAAAGCAAATCAGCTCATTTCTCTAAATCACTGGTTCCCAACCTGGGGTCCTAGGGAGCGCTACAGATCACAGGGGTTCCCCAACGCTCCGTCCGCTCTGAGGTTGTAAAATTTAGATTTGTACATGTTAATTTAATCATAATTTATACAAATGTCTTTATACAAAACTATTTAAACGATCATTTGTTTTTGTCCTTCATTGAAAATAATAGGTTACAGAGTTGGCCAGACCTCTGTGACCTGTCCAGCTCTGTGATAATGAATCATGATGAGTGTGTATAAGTTTACTCTTTTGGGTTGTTAAAACAAAAAAATGTTAGAAAAGAGACACTTACCAAATGTAAAAGTTGAAGAAATGGAAACATTTATAACGAAATGTTAAAGTGATATTCCACCCAAAAATGAAAATTCACTCAATATCTACTCACCTCTATGCCGATGTGATGATGGGTGAAGATCTTCAGTTCACAGAACAATCCTGGAGTTTAAGCAGAAAACAGGGTAGCAGCCAAATCCAGTACAATGGCAGTGAATGGCGACCCCGTATAAAATGTAAAAAAAAAAAGAACACAAAACAAACACAAAATGTCTCCATCCTGCTCGTGTGGTGTAATCCAAGTGTCTGTGAGCCGCGGCATTAAAATTTAACCGCAAAAGACGCCATTTACACCATGTTTTTAGCCGAAATGTCAACTGTAGCCTCCCAGGTAGGATGTAAACATGGCGTTGATGTATCGCGAGACTTAGCATATCTCTTAATGGATGCACGTGTGAAAATCACAAGATCTCTTGTGCATCTGGCTCGAGTCTGAGAGGCTACAGTTGACATTTGGGATCTTCACCCATCCTCACATAAGCATAGGGGTGAGTACATACTGAGTGGATTTTCATTTTTGGGTGGAATATCACTTTAAAGCCTGGAAATAATCAGTAATTCTTTTGCCATATGTATGAATGTGAATGAGCTGGGGTGGCTCAGCTTTTCATAGACTGAAGCATGGGGGGCTCCTAGGGAAAAATGGTTGGGAACCACTGCTCTAAATCACAAACTTTTCCTTGCACATTTCTAATAAATATTTTCATATAAAATTCTGTTGAAACACCATTGAGACATCTGCTGATGAAATGTGGCCCGTATGTCTGTTTAAAGTGGCACTTTCAATCTTTCTATGCATACCCATTATTTATACATCTGACCCCGACTGGCAATAAACATTGCATGATTATATTTCTGCATATATATTGTCATCAGGGGGTTGATTATTGTGTTTTAAGCTGTTCTGCGGGGTTGAGATCAAATGCCAGTTGTGCTCTTCTCAAACACTGTGCAGCATTACAAATAGGGTACTGAGTCTGATTTCTGTATCTATGCAGTGCAATTTTTATGCATCTATAGATTTAGTTTTTATCGGCAGCTTAGAAGAGAATTGTAATTGAATATGCATATAAGTTTCTATATTTCAGTCTTTCTATATTGACAACAAAGAACACTGCTCTCTTTGCTCTTTGCAATTAACCCCCTCTACTGATCATAACACATGAATGGGTTTAAAAATGGCGTGGCTGCTATCTGCCTGATTGTTGTCACAGATCTCCATATCATAGGCAGGGAGCCTTTCATCTTTGATTCTATTCTCACTTGGAAGAAATTGCATTGTGGCTCCCTTGAAAGAGAACTGGTTTAGAAAAACCCCGCTTCAACAGACAGTGCTGGTGTCTGTTTTTGGTGTTCATATATTCAAGGACGAAAACAGTCCAGGGGCCATTCAAACTGCTCATAGCATGCTGGATCTGAAGTTATTTGATGATGTAACCCATCTTCACAATAAATAAATCTGAATATGTTGTAAATTAGAGCTCCCCTCTGTTGCAGGTGCAGACGGGCTGATGGGAGTCTACCTTTTCATGATTGGCGCGTATGATCTGAAGTTCCGCGGCGAGTACAACCGGCACGCTCAGGCCTGGATGGACAGCAGTCAGTGTCAGATCATCGGCTCTCTGGCCATGCTGTCCACAGAGGTATCGGTCCTTCTCCTCACTTACCTCACTCTGGAGAAATACATCTGCATCGTCTACCCTTTCCAGTACTTGACGCCCGGCTGGCGACGAACTGTCACCATCCTTCTCGGGATATGGGTGTTCGGCTTTATTGTCGCCTTCTTGCCGCTGGCCTGCAAGGGGCTGTTTCGTAACTTCTACGGGACCAACGGGGTTTGCTTCCCGCTGCACTCTGAGCAGCCAGAGACGCTTTGGGCTCATGTTTACTCCATCGTCATTTTTCTGGGTGAGCATTTGTTCTTACAAGTCTTTGGAGCTTTTTGTTGTATAAAGAATACTTTTTGTTGTTTATTCAGTCAACCCTTCCAAAGTCCTGTCCATTTTCGCTCTGTGCTCTGAACCTCAGTCAACTTTCACCTTTTTTTTTTTCTTTTTTTTTTACTTAAAACAATATAATTATCTTCTGATTCGATACCATTACGATACTTGTGTGTCAGTTTGCTATGTGGATAAGTATTGCAATTCAATTCTACAGTTTGGAGCAATTTTGGTTTGCGGTTTCAACACTAGGCTAGACTAGACTTGACTACTACTAGACTACTACTACACTGAGAGACTGTTTATTGCAGTTTTATTTCAGCGGCATTATTGGTATACCGCATACAAAAATAATGTAAGTTGATTACTTTTTGCCATGAGAAAATAATAAATAAAATATTACGTTAGGCCAAAATGAATAGAGCCCCTAAAACTGCTCACAGCACAATGAGAGCATTTAAATTAATTAATTCTTCATTTATGAAATTGAACCTGAAAACCTGAACTTAACTGCATAAAAAAGTCCTAAATAGTCATAAATAAAATAAACAATGAAAGAATAAAAAAGAACTCTCAACCAGGAGGCGGGGTTTGTATGGTTTAAGTGCTGCTCAGGCGCCTGCTGCATAGTAAAGCAAATATAGAATGAATAAATAGGCCAGGGTACATCACAGTGACCCTATATATTGATTTTACAGGAAAATTAAACAGCTGACTGAGCTACCAAGTTTGCTGTTATTGGAGCACAGAGCAAAAATGAGTGATGCATAGCATTGTTAGATTTGCACATCCACAGTGCAAATGCAGTTGTATGGCAATCCAGAAACTAACCAGATATCTCTCTGCAGGTCTGAACCTGGTGGCATTCCTTATCATTGTCTTATCCTATGCAAGCATGTTCTATAACATCCAGAGAACAGGGACTCAAACCACCAAATACAGCAACCACATCAAGAAAGAGGTGACCATCGCCAAAAGGTTCTTCTCCATCGTCATTACTGACTCCCTTTGCTGGATCCCCATTTTCATCCTCAAGATCCTGTCACTGCTGCAGGTGGAGATTCCCGGTACAGTATAGGTGCTATAACCATGTAAAAGTATACTCCACTGAAAGTCAGTGGGCTTTCAATGATGCTCTGACAAGTTTGTACCCTGCTTTTCTGTGCATGAACAGCATCTGCAGTGCGCTTGAATTCACAGCCACTGATGTAAATCTTGTCGTCATCGAATTCAGTGGAAAAAAATAAACAGCAACATGGCAAGGAAATTTCTCAAACAGCAGCTGCAGCATAATACACTTGTCAGCTGTTGATTCCTTTGCTCAGTTTGTCCCAAATAATTGCTGCTTTGCCAATAGATCACCAGATTGCCACTTTGAGCTAAAGTTTGGAGCTGCTGGCGCATTTCCACTGCATAGTACAGCTCAATTCAACTCTATACCCACTTTTGGAAGTTCTACTTTGTTTTTCCACTGCAGATAGTACGCCCACAACGTACAGTACACAGAGCTGATTGCCATCGCAACACTGTTTCAAGAGTTGGGAAACAGCACACACATGGGTGCTTTGTTATTGAGAAGCTGCAGCCACTATACATTGACAAGCTGTAACCTGCACTGTACGTTTACTGCAAGATTCACAACTTTACTGCTCACTTTTTCCTCTGCTCAGCTGAATTCACCGTCACACTCTGCCACTCGCTTCTTCTTCCTCACTCACCACACACACAGGCGCTATGCAGAAAGAAAGACAAAGATGAGAGAGAGAGGTGCGCGTAGTTTACATTCACAAAGATCAGATAATAATGTTGATACCTGATAACAGACCCTGTAAAAGCATTAAAAGCTTTAAATAGTGCAAGAAGTCTCTATTTCTCTTGATAAAAAAACAGATTTTTACTAAAGAATGTATGATGTAGCCTATGATTCATGAGAAGTAGAAAAACATTGCCTGTGTCCCCCTGCTGATGTCGTTTCTTGTTTTTTGCTCTGATTAATACATATATTCTTTGATTCTGAAACAGCAGCCTTATATTCTTGTTATTTAGCCTCGATGAAATGTTATTCTACCGTTACAACTACAGACAGTTACTGTCAATGTTTCTCACAGTAACCCTGAAACTGACCACGCTGTGCACTTCCATGTATGCGTGTGCATGTGACACATTTATTAGCGGTGCACACCGGAAAGCAGGGCTACCCTGAAAGCCCCTGTGTAATTCAAAGCCTTTCGGCAGATTAATTGATAATGAAAATGATCATTAGTTGCAGCCCTAGTCTAAATGACAGCCAGCTTCTGCTCTATTTAAATGATCACGGCCTCCTCTCCAAACCTATTTTCACTGGCCCGTTTATGATCCCCTGCGAAGCTCCTAACTTTTCAGAGCCACATTTCAAGCCTGCAGGGAGATGAGTGCTCAAAAGAGACATTTTTGGAGTATTTCTTTAGAGTATTGCTTTTTCTGTGCAATATTAAATGTCGTAAATGTAAAAAGTAGTATAACAGCTGTTTCCACTGAGTTTTAAATGGTTTTCAAAACATATTTATCACTGTATAAAGAGCGTTTTACTGCAGCCACTTAAGTGCTTTTACTTTGCACTGTATACCCAAATGACCATTTAGTATTTGTGCAGAATCCATTACATACATAACCTGGTGAGCTGTGGCTCCTTAATTAGGTCCCCTGTGGGGATAAAGAGGATTTTCATTAATCACATAAATGGGCTTGATAAATGGATTTTTTTGTCTAAGTACTCTCCCAACTCATAACCACGTTGAAATCTTCAAACACAGACTATACACCAGCTCCGCTGCTTTATCTCTTCCTCTGTCTTTTCTCTCCCGACAGGTACCATCAGCTCCTGGGTGGTCATATTTATTCTTCCCATCAACAGCGCCCTTAACCCCATCCTTTACACACTGACCACGCGACCTTTCAAAGAGACCATCCTGCAAGTATGGGCTAACTACAGGCAGAGGAGACCTCTGCTCAGCGGCCACCCAGCTCATCATCCGTCGCTCACCTGGCAAGAAATGTGGCCGCTGCAGGAGAACAGCCACGGCCTCACCACTGAGCCAACAGGCACGCTACCCAAGCTCACTCCTGTGGAAAATACAGAGAGATCCAGCGACATCACCTCAGGCACACAGCAGAAACAGAAGCAAAATAAAGTGCTGTCAGTATGCTCACAGCAACAAACAGCGCCACACACACTCACACACACCCACATGTACACACAAACCAATGAACTCAGTTAGGTGTTGACCAGCAGATCTACATGGATATGTTCGTAATGTCGTGTCGCCTCAGCAGATTAAAATGTGATTCAGGTTCATTCATCTCATTTATTAGAATGTAATCTGTTAGAACTACACTTTTTTTTAAAGGGATAGTATTTGATTTGTTCCCAGGTGTCTCCCATGAGTTTCAGAATCATTAGCATTGTTTTGTCTGCCCCAAGCAGCAGTCATCATGGCCAGGCTCGGACTGGTAATCTAGCAATTGACACATCCTAAGTCCCGCCCCTTTTGCTCTGTGCTCTGATAAGTTGAGCAAAACCGGTACCTCAACCTTCTCTTTTTCCTGTAAAAGGGACACACCATAAGTTAGCTAATGTTAGCTAAATGTTAGCTAACTATCAAGCTAATGTTTTGCTAACATAAGCTAACTTAAGATGTGACTATATGTCACTTTTACAGGTTCCCAGCAACAACTTTTACTCATCTGCAAAATGTGTTTTTCTTTTCAACACAGGCGAGTCAAGCATGTAGTACATCTAAGTACAGGAAACAGAAAAGGAGAAAATTGACTGAGGAACCAAACTTGCTGAACTGTTGTTGGAACTTTTGGGTCAATTCTGGCAAATGCCAGACAGGCTGGTGCACCTAGTGGGACACAAGGCCACTGGGGGGGGGGAGTGAAAAAAAAAAAAAGTTAAGGGACAGACTCAACCCAATTAAATTTTATGATGCATTTCTTCTTTCTTTCCTCCGGTTGATAATTCAGCCAACAACCTTTTCTCAAAAGAGGATAAATGAGCTTCTCTGCTAAGCCATCATGAGTAAGCTAATTAAGCTAACTAATGTTTTAGCTAGCTAGCAAACAGCATTACATGTTTTATTTTTAGCTAGCTAGCAAACAATACAACTTTTTTTAAAAACTTTACTTAAATTAAATATGGATTTACTTATTTTAAACCTAGTTTTGCTAAATTCCGATTAGATCAAATTATACTGTGTTGGTGTAATCCAGTCTTATTATTCAAAAATAACAATAACAATGCCAGTGCCAACAGTCCGCCAGCGGCAAATGCAGAGGAGGAGGAACGAATCTGGACAGATGAGCAGCAGGCTGATTCCACAGGAGAGCAGGGGCATGAAGAGGAGACTGCTGCCAAGGATGAGCAACATAACAACCTCCCAGGAGAAGATACTGCTATTGCTTTTGTTGTTTTTGCTAATTTTCTATAGATATAGAGAACCTTAAAGAATGGGGGAAAGAAAATACAACTCTGGGGGTCCGCCCCTTTAAAGGTCAAGTGTGTGAGATTTAGGGGGATTTATTGGCAGAATATGGCAGAAATGGAATATAAAATTAATAAGTTTGTTTTCATTAACTCTGTATAAACTAGCCACAATCCCACAGCACCCCATAATGGTAAAAGGATGCCATTACACAAGTTACATCACACAAACTACACAAGCTTTCCAGACTGAAGTTCACTTTCATCCTCATGTACCTGTAATAATCTTACTACTACAACTAACAATAATAATAAAAGAGAGTCCTGGTATAGTATCGGTATCAGTAGATATCCAAATTCAGATGAATCGGTTCGAAACTGAAAAAAGGTGACTCCGTAGTTAATGTCTACAGAGGGCACAGGTCCCTTCAGAGTCCGTCATGCTGCATGCTGCTTGATGGTAGCCCAGAATGGACAAACCAAATGCTGGCTCCAGAGAGAACCTTCACATTTTAGGTTCTCCTACACGCTTGAAAGGGGAGAGTGAGATGATGTATTTGCAATCTGCAGGCTCATCGCTAGATGCCACTAAGTCCTACACACTGGTCCTCTAAGACCCATCACCTGTACCGCCAGTGTGATATATATTGCTTAGCTTATATGTTATAAATTGTCTGAAATAGCCTTATGCAACTCTTAAGTGTATATGCTGGGTAAAAATGGGGAGCCTCATCATAGCAATGGGTGAAGTCGGTGTGGAAATTCCTTATATGGTAGTTCCTTTAAATGAAGACTACATTTTGGCTACAAAAAGAGTTGTATCAATACAGAACAGAAGGCACGCTCCATTTAAGGTTTAACTTTCATTCCATTAGGTTTCTTCGCTCAGTTTAATTTCTCACAAAGGGCCTCATCCATTATTCTTTCTGAAAGCTGAAACATGATATTATGTCGATATTCTGAGTATTATTCTGCCAGATAAAATTTGGACCACCTATCATATCTAACATTTATGAAAGACAGAATATTTTGTTCAGTTCCAATAACTATAGCTCCCCTCAGTCCTCTGACTGCATGTTTGTGGCTAAGACTCAAAATTCAACAAAAGTAATGTCGAGTGTAGAAGTTCAATTTTGACTTTGGAAGCAGTTGTTGACAAAAAAATCTGAACTCACAGAGCTGCAATGGAAATTATTCTCCTGCATCATCCTGTTGGGATTTATTTCACAATAATGAACTGCTCACTGTACATTATCCCGCTTATTACATGGTTACTTATGAAAAACAAACAAAACAAAACAAAAAATCGGGCACACATTTATGTGGCACAAAATATTAATTTTAAAATGATTTTATGGCTTTATTTCACTATAGTAACCTGCCCACTGTACATTATCCTGCTTGTTACATGTTTATGTCCCAAAAAATCAATAATTTGATACAGTATTAATTTTAAATTGATTTTAGTGATTTAACAATGATTTCATTGTTCCTCCAGAGTCTGTGATCAGAACTATGTCCATACCAACGGTCTGTTCTTCATAACAACGGTCTGTTATACATTGAAATGGTCTGCTATACAGAAATAACAGACCTTAGAATGCTGTGATTGACCAATCAGAATCGAGTGTTATATAATGATGATGTGTTAATTTTTATTAGCCATACAGTTGTAGATTTTATTATTTATTTATTCATTCATTTATTTATTTTAGAATATGGACTAACTTCTTGGTATCTTAATATTTGCAGCTGTAAATCCGCCCATGCTGGTGTGAAAGGTGATCCAGAGACATTTAAGTACAATGCTGCTGTGCTGATGACAATAACACGAGTTTCATGAAACAGAACAGACGACCCTTTCAACAGTGCACTGAAGAGGAACACAACTTGCATTTGTTTCTCTCAGTTCACTGTAGTTCTTGAAATGTCTTTATTTCTGTGACAAGAAAAAAATAACAATTTGCAGCTAAAAGGCTTGAGTCATCACAGTTCAGGTATTCATTACCTTCAAGTTTCTTTTCTTGTACAATCAGTCACTGGGCTGTTGCCCTGAAGAAAGAGTGAATTGGCATTATTCAATGCATATATAAGGCTTTTTTTCATTCTTGCATCCATCAAAAGTGTTTTTGTGTTGTCTCTGCCACCAAAAATGGTTTTAAGGTAATATTGAATGTAATGTATGAGATTTATCCAACATTGTCAACGAAGAATGTATTTAATTTCAGCAGGTATGAAAAGAAACTTTGACGAGTGGGTTGCAGCTACAGGGAACAATTTTAAATAATCTTTTCTACATCCTGGTTAGAAAATCCCCAGCTGGTCTGGGGGTTTGAACTTGGACACAACCCCGCCTAACTGACCACTACACCGTCCACGCCACACATTTTTTACACTGTGACCTGTACAGTGAGGACATTTGTACAATGATCATAAACTCTTCTGTGCATACTGTACGTCGTTCAATGACCTACTGATTCCTGTGGAAAAGGACTTTTTCAGACAATATAAATGTATGAAAGTATAGGAAACAGAGAGAATAAATGATTAAAACAATAATTTGTGGATACGTTGTATGTGCCGTTTGTGTTTACATTGAATTCCTGTACAGGCTGAGAAAACTGAAGCCAGCAGTTTGCTTGAGATATTTCTACAATATCCACAGGCTTACATTTAATATTGATAAGAAACATTGTTTTAAAATGTGTAATTTAATTTGTTGTTGTTTGACTTGTGTCCCACAATAAATTACTTGAAAAGGGTGGGGTTTTTTTGTATTTTTGTTTTTCTTGAGTGGAATTTGGAATTTGGAGTGGAATAAATGTATGTACGCCTCTTATCTGCTTGCTGATGCATTATTCATGTATTTATTTATTTATTTATTTATT
>JAJHUR010136471.1:0-21398 GCA_027495735.1 Lutjanus campechanus
ATTTAGTATATGCATTTGGTATCATCAGATACAAGCATCATTGAGCCACTGATGCTCCAGCACAATTTGAGAGATTAAATAAAAAGCAACGCATCTTTCCATCGGTCCATAAATTTGTATTTTAAGGGGCTCTACAGTTTTCAGAACGGAGGTCAGCGGGTTGTTTAATGAGGAGAACAGAAGCTGCGGGGCCAGCTACATCCATCTGTAAACAGGAAGTGAAGATCACCGCTTTGTTTACAATGTGCCCCCGACCTTTGACCCCATCCTGGGTGGTTGTTATGACTACTGACAACTATGGAGGTGACATATGTCCGGAGGTCCTCATTTCCCCGAGCCTTCTGCTACTTCGGGTGAACCGGGGGGTTGAAGGGAAGATGCGCAGATAAAAATGTTTTCTCTTTTCTCGCTCTTTGATCTCGCTCTCTCTCCTTTTCTCTTTGCGATGCACTTCAAGCACACACGAGTGACTTTCTCTTTATCTAGTTCAGACTACTGCTGGAGGGCATCTCTCCACTGCCAGAGCAAACTGGCCTCAGCGTTGGAGTCTCCGAACCGAGCCTTTCAACATGACTGAAAGATGCCTGTGACAAGAAAATTACATAACAGGGGGAAGCGAGTCTTGATTGAGCTCTATTCTGATCTCTCTGTGAGTGTGTGTATGAGCGTAAGTGCGTGTGCGCCTGCAGGGAGGAGACGGCTGAAAAAGAGAGGAAAGGGACGCAGCCAAGCATTCCCCATCATGACAGCCACCTGCCCATCTACTGGAAGTTAGTATGAAGCTCAATTCAAACACACACATTCATACACACACGCACTCATGAATCCGCTATCTAGCACATAAACAAATATAGACACATGTATCCTGACATATGCAGAGCGTAAAAACATGAGCACATACGCATTAATAAAGCCCACCTGCAGACATGCACAGAATCAAACACACGCATACACTCACGCTTCAAACACACGCACACACACACACGCGCGCGCACACACACTACTCACCATGATCTCATCCTGAAGCAGAAAAGCCACAGAGAGGAAGAGAACACAGCAAGAAGAGAAACGAGACACAGCAAAAGAGAGAAATCACTCAGAGGAAACAAGAGGAAAAGATAAAATAAGTAACACACACAAAAAAAAAAGATGCACAAAAACAAAGAGCTGAAGATAATAAGATTAAAGAGTAAGATTATAGTAAAATGTGGGGGGAAAAACAGAGGAGGATCATGCTTTCAGACGGCAAAAAGCAGAGTGTAAATCATGTAATATCTGTGTTTGTTTTATCTTCATTGTGTAGTCATTGATCTGATATTGTGGCGTATCTACATTAGTCAGTTACTGCAGGTTTTGATTGTCTGTTATTTAGCATGCACTTTTAAAAAACGTGCCAAATTTAATAGAAGCTTTGTGCAAAGTCATGAAAAAGGGCATCATGTTTTATAACTGCAGTGCAGACACAATAAAGCCCCTCGCTTTCATGTTTCTTTGGGGTTTCCCCTCTATTAGGCAGCAGCTAAGGAAATATATGGAGAAAATATTCAGGATAAAATTTCCATTTAAATTTAAGGTATTGTAGGACAAATGCATGTTCAGGATAACACTACAGTAACTGCAGATAAAGAAGCATGAAAGTCATGAAAAACATGGCTGAAGACAAAGGCTCCAAAGGTTGAGGACTGAGTTGATGTAATATAAATATAGAGAGATATATTGGAACTGGACAATATAAATATAATTTGGAAAATATTTTATTTAATAAATATTGTCATTTAGGTCAGAATTTATATGATAGAACACGTAAATCATCACTACAGGTTCTGAAATGTTTATTTACTTGCTACACTGGAACATAAGTAAAAATGTGCTGTTTTATGGGATAGATGCAGGTACATTTCAGTATATTCTTCAGTGTGCCTTTCCTTTTATTTATTTAATTAATTAATTAATTAATTAATTAATTAATTAATTAATTATTGTTTAATTTAAATGACCATTTTAATGTGTAAAGATGGATGTCTACACAAATGAAAAGGTAAACAGGGATGTTTGGGTATATAGATCTGTACACATATACAGGTGTGATGATGTACATACATCTTCTTTTTCTCTCTCTTTTGACTTTTTCAGAACATCTTAAATATTTTAAAAAAAAGATTGAGAAACAAGAAAAGGTTTGATGGTTATGAAGATCTCTAATCCAATAAAAAGAGACTTTTTTAAAAAAGTTCTGGATTGCGAATGTGACACTTTTTTGAAAACATTTGATTTGTTTTGCATTTCATTTACACCAGTGCACTTATTTAAATGAAGAAAATCCGTCAGATGTATTGCGTAATCGTGTCCCACTGTGTGTATTTTGGTACAGTTTGAGATCCACATGGAGGTTTAAACTTTCAAACAATTTTCTGTGATTAAATTGGGGATTTCAAGGATTGTGCAACCCTTGCAGAGATATTCAGAGTGTTTTCTATTTGGTGTTAATATTATTATTGCCGTTGTTAAGGCCAGAAACCGCCGGGACCCTCCTTCAGCACATCTTGATAAAACTGAGGCCTGATATTTTGCAGCAGACCTCAGATTGTGCTGACGTCACCATGACTCCCCCCCCCTCGTTTCAAGATTCGACAACTGTTGTACATTAGCGCGCAACATGTACGGGGCTGCGTTGTGTAGGGTATGGACTGTTGCCAGGGTAACAAGATACTGTATAGCTGTGCTACATTTAGCGTGGGCAAAACAGAGAGCTGAGTGCTAACAGAATAAAGCCTGGAGGAAAGACTGTATGAGGTTCAGATGTCATGTAGCGGGCCAGCAGATGAAACGCTCTGGATGAGTTCAGTCTGGAGTCAAGTTCCTGTGGTTTAAAGCGAGATGACTCAGTACTACGACCTGTAAAATGTAGCATAACCTGTCAGACACAAGTGAGACGGTCTACACTGGACATAAGTACGGACAAGCTACCTGGTTGCCAGCTGTCTTCTTCTTGCTCATTTGGCTGATCCTCTGCTGGGCGCTGCACAACAAAACACATCAGTTAGCACATCGCTCGATTTTGGCCTCAAACTGCACAAGAACTCTCTGAACATAAAACGGACAGATTATAGTTTCTGCAAACAGGAAAATTAAATGAAACAGGTCAGCTTCACATCTCTTCATTTAGTCTCACTCAGCTTGATGAATTTTTCTTTTACTGCAGTGTCAACATGTTGATTGCATATGAAAACATCATACATCAACACACCGGCGGGCGTCATGAACTCTATAATGGAGGAAAATAAACATAAACTCACTTGGCAAATCCAATGAAGTCCTCATGGTTGGTGTTCATGTAGGACAACTCGATTTCTATCAACAGCAGCACCTAAACAGAGAGAACGTTTATTGATCAAACTTTACTTTAAAGCTTCCTGTGCTTCTTTATTTTTTTTGCGGTTTTAGATTAATTGTGTGTGCTGATCTGACATTCAAATCTGAATAATATGTCAGCTTCGTAGAAAACTTCAACAAGCAAAATTAATTTCACCTTCAACAAAGTCATTTTATTTTAAGCGTTTTTATAGACAAATCCACCATTTTGCAGTACCACCATTGCTGTGGTGGCACATTGTGTCAGTCACTCTCGGTGTCTGCTCGTTGGGTCTACAAGTGAATCCCAGATTTGTGAGATTCTCACAAGATTTTTCATGGTTTCGGTCAAAACGTTCACTCTCACGAGATGTTGCGGATCTGGGGTTCCCTTCTAGACAATCGTGTCTGCTGTTACTTGCTAATAGTGACACTATGACACATGGTGGTCCTCTGTACACTGAGTGAATCTCTGTAGAGTCTCTGCAGACAGCAGCACTCATCATGAAGTAAAGGTTTGGTTTTTTTACACCGGTACTTCACCGGATTCACCCATACCACTATAAGCAGAATTTCTATTTTATACGTTTCCTTCATCTTTCAAATTATTCTGGTGGAGTAAGTTTGTAGAAAAGTTAGCAGCATGCTACAATGACAACTGGCTTTAAGTCCTTTAATCTAAATCAAAAGTCAACATTTTGTAGTTTCTGATTGGTCACACATCACGAGTTAATAGTCTATTAACACTGACGGCTGCTGTGCCACAAGCAGGCAGACAGATTTAAATTTTAGATCTTTATTTCAAATATTTAAAAACAAAAAAATATATATATAAATGACTAGAATAACCCATGAACTTAACAGCAAACGTTTAACAAACTCACAGTAAATAATTCATGTCTGAAAAGGAGAAGGAAGAAGTGAATACTTCCTAACTCCGCCTTTTATCAAGTCCCCACAGACGAACACATCTGCAGACTGGAGCAGCTCTGTTGACCGAGCAGAGCTGCATCTCGAAGGTAAGCCAGCAGATATAATTTTTCCGAAGTTGCAAACACACAACAATCTTTAAATCTGTTTCTAAGATGACCAACATGCCAGGTTTCCCAATTACTGAAAATAAAACTGACTGAAAATGCCCTAAGTAATGCAGTGAAAATACTACATATTACAGTTAACTACAACAAGATAACAGAGTTTATTTATGACAACTTGATTTTCATTTTGATGCAAATGTATATCGGTTATTGATTCCGTAATTACTAATAATCTGTGCTGGTTTTGTTCCTGAAAAAACATAGAAAGTACGTAAAAATGAATGAAACATAAGTTTTATTTTATACAAACCAACCCTTCTCTGCACCACCTCAGTTTCTAAGCGTGTGAGTCCTTTTTTTTTGTTACCTGGCCTTTAGTGCGGCTTTCTCGATCCCTGATGTGCTGAGTGACGATTCTCTCCATCTCCTCTCTCAACATGGGATACTGAGCCAGCTGTGAACACAGAACATGTAGTATGTAGGTAGTAAAAAACACAAACACACACACACATGCATACACACACTCTCAAATCTACATACAAGCTTCAGTGAACCACCACATTACTCATCTCACTGAACCACCACACACAGTTCCACCAATACAACAAAATACGTTACAGAAACATAATTAAACAGGTTATGTTTTGGGGGAGTTAATCCCAGACTGTGCTCTAGTCTCCGCACGACCCCGGCCAACGGGTGGATTTGAGCGGATTTTATGTGCAAAGTGTGTATTTGTTGCCAATGTGGAACAAACGCAGGAGAATAGTGCAAAGTCTGTGATATTACCACACAAACACAGAATAAACAATGTTCCTGGCAGAAAAGATTCTTTTTCCCAGCACACTGTGGGTCTTTTTCCATGAGCTCATTGCAAACCCACGAACGCAGACATTGGTGGGCCTCCAATGTGACACAAACACATTTGGAGAAGTGTGAGGAAAAAAGAAGAAAAATCAAAACCAAAATCACAGCGCAAGAAAAAGAAAAATATACGCTGTTTTCTTGCAAGTTACAATGCAATCTTTCATGTCCGTCTGATGGTCTGGTGAGTGAGCGGATGTCAACGCTCTTTCTGGTTCCCAAGTTGATTTACTGCTTCCTGGGTTTCGTCCAATTACAAAGCAGGGAACGTCCATAAAGAACAGATGCTTTATAATAATGGGACACACTGTTAAGATGGATGCCCGTCTAATTACTGGCATTTAAACTGTCAGTGTGTAAGTGTCGGTCACATTGTTCTTCGCTGACAGCATTGCAAATTGACACAGAGTCGAACAACATTATTGTCCAATCACATTTTAGCAAGCGTAACTATGCACAGCAGGTGTTGAAACAGTGTGTGTGGGACTGCAGAAAGAGTCTGATCTTTTCCAAAATGAAAAACACAAGAGCAAAAGTTTAAACCATGCGTTTGTCTGCTCTAACGTAAAGCTGCAAACGTTTGCATACCCAGCTAAGTAGCTTACCACCTTTAGCAATAACCTACCATTACTTCAAAGCGGAGCCTTTCATTGGATAACTACATTGTTTTGTTGGATTACAGGTTAGAAAATGTTCCAGACGGGAACATCCGCTGCATGGAAGGCAGCACTGGATGCCACTATATCAGATTTTATCAAAAAACTAAACGGCTGTGTCCTGCCGTCAATTTAGGTTTATTTAAAATACTGTACTATAATACCAGGGTTAGCAACTTCCATTGTTTTTATCTCTGTACTTTTGTGACATCTATTTGTATTGTATTGTGTAGTATTGTTTTATAATATGTTGAAGCACTGCAGCAAAGACATCAGACTACAGATAAAAATTAGCTTCTCAGCTAACTCAGGCACTCTGTTTAAGTGCAAACTGCAATGTACTTGATGTGCACCGTCTCTGAACTGAATAAAGAACAAGAACAATTTCCTGTTTAAAAAGAGTTGGATTGAAACATTTAAAAAGGAAACTGGAGTCAAGACTTGTCAACACGGAGTTAGCTTGTTAGGACGACAGTTGACGTTTCAGCTGACATAAACGACAGTTACAAGCTAGAAAAGAGAAGCCTGCTTTTGTTTCCTCCTGCATGAAATCAAAGACCAGTTGTTTAAAAAAATAATCATAGATTTTAAATTTTAAATCTGTCACCATTATCACTGTAAACTGCATAGTGCCGTGCTAAAATGTAAAGTTCGACGGGCGTAGAAACAGGCTAACTAGGGCACTTAGCAAAGGGTCACTTGTGCAAATTTACAGTTAAAATTAAGTTAAATTTATGCTCTTTTGGTATTTGCAACTAGCAGTGATGTATTCTAAGGTAATTTAATTATTTCTTTGGTGTTATCAGACAATACAAGGGTTGAAAAAATAAAGAAGTATTTTTTTATCTCCGTATATGCTGAGTTTTCAAAATGTTATCGTCTGCATCACGAAAAAGCTCAAGCCCACTGTAAAAACAACTCAAAATCTGTTTTGTAAGAGCATAAAATTACACCATCTGATTAGTTTAGTCCATCGACATATAAAGATGATCAACATGAGAGCTCCCCGAAAGTGAAGCCAAAATATCTTGATCTTGATATCTTGAAAAAACCACGCCTCCTCCTCATTAGCAGATGGTTTGTGGGCAAAACTAAAAAAAAGTACACGTCAGATTATTATTATTTTTTTTGCATATGTTCAAGTGTGCATTTTTCTGAAAACATGGGGTTTCAGCAAACTGTGACTGAACTGACGGGACCTCGATACCGCTGCTCCAACCTGACCAGTTAAGATTTTGGCTTCATTTTTGCACAGTGAGAAGAAGTGGAGACGTGTCGTCCATCTTCATATAAGGTCAATAGTGTGGTCGAATCATTCTGAATTGTGGGAAAAACTGTGAGGTGAGCATTGGCAGTAGCCTTAATTATTAACAGTGTCTCATTGTCCCATTATTAGTTTACTGATTTGATACGGAGTACTTTATGGTTTTCACATTTTTGTGAATTCGCTCAAATCTGACAAAATTGTGAAAACCATGAAAACAAAACATTTACAAAGAAAACCAATGAACTGTGGACGTATTCAATGTTCGAGCAAACTCAAAGCAACAAAATTTGTGGTTCTGGAAAGATGCATTGTAACTTGAAGACAATGTAAGGCTGTCAAAATCTGATGAAGCGTTTCAGCGTCTTAAAATCTGACACAGAAACACAAAACTTACAGTGGAAATATTTTGATTTTTTTTTTTTTTTACAAACAAGGCAGCAGGCAGAGGCACTCAAATTGATTCAGACTGACATGCAATGCTGAGGAGCAGGGCAGGAAGGATGGGAGAGGGTGATGGAGGAAGACTTCAAACTGACCCCTTTGTGGATTTTCCCAAACACTGTATATTATAATACAGTATCTTTAAATACAGTATGTCTCTGAAAGTGAAATCAAGATAAAAGTGTGACAGAGAAGAGAAATCCAAAGGAGGTCACGCTCTGTTTTTTTTTTGTTTTTGCTTGCTTTGCGAGGAAGCAGCTGGTTCAAAGGGTTAAGAGGACGACAGGGCGGAAGAGGACGAAAGAGAAAAAAAAAAGAGAAATAAAGAGATGCTCGAAGTACGTCAATTAGTCAGTGAGTGGAACAACACAATCAGTCACCATACTGACAAAGACAGAAAAAAAAGACTTCAAATCAAAGGTTTTTAGACATAATGAGGTCAAATATGAAAGAGAAAATTATCTAACATGCAGGTTGAGAGGCAACAATTTGTTAAATTGTCAATATAAAGCCAATAATTGACAGAAGACAAATGACAAAGAAGGTTTAATTAAAATGTAGGTTATATGGTTACACTAGTAAGATCTGGAGTAAGGATAGACCGATATCTGCCGGCTGAGGATATATATGCTTTTATCTGCAAATTATGATTTTTTTCCCACAAATATTCAGGATGGGCATTTATTCTGAGTTAGTTTACATAAATACATTAACTTTGATACATTGAACATGTGCAGGATGAGAATTTCTAGCAACACTAGCGGCTAATGGCTCTATTGATTTTGATGTTGGTTGATCAACCCACCACTTTAATC
The DNA here is from genome assembly GCA_027495735.1 of Lutjanus campechanus. Classification (NCBI taxonomy): domain Eukaryota; kingdom Metazoa; phylum Chordata; class Actinopteri; order Lutjaniformes; family Lutjanidae; genus Lutjanus; species Lutjanus campechanus. Next base: position 8,432 of record JAJHUR010136471.1, read on the forward strand.
CATGCTGAAGGATATTGATTTTGGTTTAATTTTTCCTTTGGTTTTTTGTTGTCAAAATTGTCAAAATTGTTTTTGTCCAGCATGCTGGTTTTTGCCCAAGTACCTTTAAAACTAATAACATTTCCATCTACCTTTGCTGTTGTTTTGCTTAGTGCTAATTAGCAAATGTTAGCATGCTAACACGCTAAACTAAGATAGTGAACATCATAATTATAGCTGCTAAAATCTGCCATCGTGTTCACGAGAAGAGTATACAAACGCCTCGCTCTTGTAGTATTCACAACCTCAGAATTATAAATTTTCTAAAAGCTCTGAGTTCAGAAGTTGTGACGCATTTACTGATGTTTTCAGAAACAGCCGGAAAGTTAATTTTCCGGTGGATGGTAAGTTAATATATTGCTAAATTGTTAGCCTCAGTGGCTTCTAGACACCAGCAGTTTTGGAGTCCATGTTGCAGTGTTACGGTGTTCTCACGACTTATCCCCTTGAAAATCAAGAATATCTTGTACACAACCTCCCATGTCGTAACCATGAGCTCAAAAATTCCACTCAAAGGCATGTTAGCATGCCGACATTAGCATCTAGCTCGACGCATCACTGTGCTGCGCCCCACAAAACTGCTAGCTTGGCTGTATATTCTTGTTTTAGTATATATAACTAATTTTTGTTTATACTGTTTAGGTGTAGCCTTTAGCTAACATTAGTTTAAGACCTTCTGCACTGTTTTAAAAAGAGTCGCTGGTCATAAAGAGTAAACCTGAGCTTAAATTTGTCATGGATGATTACATTAGATTTTGTGCAAACCATCAGTTGTCTGGCTTAGGATGCATATTAATGCTTTGATAACGTTTACATTTAAATGTTAAACATCTCATAACCATGCAACTGTAATGTCATTTTCCCAACTGCAAAGGATTTTTTAAAAATAAATAACATAATGTAAGTACATAAATGGCACTTTTTATAAGAATACTATATAAGGAAGCAAGGCAGGCTTGTTTTTTCACTCATAATTCTCCTGATTTCAGCATTTAAGGAATAAAATTCCCAGCCATCGGTCTACCCCTACCTGTGCGATTAACAGAGATAGTGAAAGTGGCTTGGTTCTCTGTGGCATTTTACCTTTTGACTACACTTTTGAATGGTGGAGGTGAGTTCGCTCACAACCATATCTATACACTTCAGTGTGGGCTCCTTCAGCTTTTGGATCTGCTTTTTCACTATGGCCTCAAAGGCCAGGTCAGGGGTGAACAGCCCCGTCCTGTAGGGATAGGCAGGCGGCACGGGAGAGAGGAGTAAAATAAAATAAAAAAAGAAAAGAACGAAAGAAGACAAAAGATGGCGAAAGAGGAGATGTGAAAGCACCAAATGAAGACATAAAGGAACAGGCAGACAGAGAAAAGTGAGAAAATTGAGGGTGTGAGACAAATAAAAACAAAAGGAGTGAAAACAGATGGAGAGGGAAACAGATGAGGGAGGCAAAAATTGGAGATGGAACAGAAGAAACGACAGATTGAAGAGAAAAAAGACAAGGAGAGGTGTGGAGGTTGGGGGGGGGGATAAACAGCACAGAAGGAAGAAAATGCAAGTGAGACATTTGGTTTCCCTTGAAGCCATTCTTAAACAGGACAGCGCTGGAGTCTCTCTCTATCAATAAAGAACAATAAAGACGAAGAACAGAGAGAGAAAAGATGAGAGAAAGAGGAAGAAATAGAGAGAGATCCCAGCCTGCACAACTCCACCAGCCAAAAACTCCAAGCAACGCACCGCAAGACCGCAGCTGTGCACCCCGACGTCCAGCCAAAACACCCTGATCCCTCCTGGTGTTGACCCTTTCTCCACCCATCCCTCCTTCTCCTCTGATTTCCAGAGGGAGTGTAATCATAACATTTATGATCCCACGGCCTGCAGGTTGTTGCAGTCCAACCGCTGTTCAAATTGTTTGGTCACAGTGGATCAATTTGGAAACAGACTACTGATCTCTCCTTTGGCCACACTCGCGGGCCTCTGCAGCCGACGCTCCGGCCCCTGAGGCCTGTTTAAAGGCAGTAAAACATGATCGTCGTGGCTCCTGTCTGCTGCAGGTGCACAGCTTCAGTCTTGCACACAAGGACGTCTGGACGCTGAGGTCATCCAATATGGCTGCCACGCATTCTCTAAACATGCCTTCGTATGCAAACGAAGGCGGAAAGAGTCTTTCACTCAAGGTTCTTGAAAGACTTGAGGAAGAAACTATTTGAGTAAATGCACAGACCAATTCCAAATCCATCGAAAGTGGTGATAATCTTCAGTTTACAACAAAGCTTGGCTCAGAGGCTGCCTCAAGAGGGCCGAGAGGTTCAAAGAAAACTTTAACTGCGTCCTAATTCCACACTAAATACCAACTCTCAGTTGTGCACCATCGAGCACCATCAGCCGTAGAGTGAGACCGCCGAGGTGCACCACAGAGTGCAACAGGAAGTCTTTTCTGCAGGAAGGACAACTGCAAAACTGGACGCTAAGAACAATAATATCAGTATTAAGTGCAGTATTACTTTTTTCAACACCATGTGCATGCACCACAACTATTTTTCTATTTTAGTTTAATTATTTTCTTTAACCTCTCTTACTTTTATTGTTATTCTGTTGGGTACTTTTTAAGCATTTACTTCTTATACACTTACTGTTTATTTCTCTATTGTTTTTATTCTTATGTTCCTGTCATTTTTGGCCAGTCTCTATCTTATCTGTCTCTCTTATAAATACACTATATGTGCAAACAAGATATCATTGTGTGTGTGAACAAGATATAAAGAGATAAAAACAAGATATCTTCCAAACAAGATCAAATTTTGTTCAAACAAGATGCACGTAATAAAAATGTCTAATCTTGTGCAAACTAGATTGTAACTTCTGCAAACAAGATAACTGTAATAAGAGATTAGTACCTGTGTGAACAAGATAATATCTTGTGCAAACAGTGCAATAACTTGTGCACACAAGATAAAGAATAAAGATTTTGCTTTTTATTTGTTTAAATTCAAATTGTAGTTGCATTCAAAAGTATTGTGTAGGTTTCCTGTCTGTCATTTTTTGTATTGCATCATTTCCTGATAGTACATAATGGTAAAACACACTTCTTAACTTCTTGTTTACAGACTGAAGAACAGTATACTATTAGTACTGTATACAATTTATACTGTATGTAGTGTGGAATTGTGACACGGTACAAAATTATACTTTTTGTGCCAAAACAGTACTCTGTATTTCTTGCATTTGAAAGTGTATGTGATTAAGTCACAAATGCACTTAAAATGAGTCAAAATATAATTTCCAACTTTAAAATTAACTGAATAAGAAACAAGAAGATAGAAAAGATACTCAGTTAAAGCAAAAGAAAACTGGCACATGCCTTCCAGCTTGGTACATATGGCAATTTGGCAGAAGGTCTTTTAATCAAAGTCATAAACTCAAGTTCTGAGCTGAGACTGCTGTGACATTTAAACTTTTACAGGCAACCATATTTTGATGACAGCTCAGCCTCCACACTGGTTTTCTTCAGCACAGCTTTTCTACCACGGCCAGCCTGTCCAGCCAAACCCGTCCAAAGCGGTACAGTAGGCAGGCAGGCAGGCAGGCAGGAGGGCAGGTACACCCCGCCGCTCCAGGTGTCCCCTCGCTGTCCAGAAAACAGCGAGGGCTGGAGAGAGCCAGGCGGTTACAGTAACAGGGAGTGAACAGCATAGGGACTTTGCAGATGAGGGTTGAAAATAAAAAAAGAAGTGCTAGCCACCGTTTACTTTTAATTTTTTTTACCTTCTTGGTACACTGCCTAACCGTAATGACTAGCTCAGAAATGACCATGTCCACACATTTGGTGCAAGGCTCTTTAATCTTCCCAATCTGCCTTTTCACAATGGTCTCAAAGGCCATGTCCGGGGTGAAGAGGCCAGTTCTGCCCGACAGAGAGAGAACCAGCCACAGGGCCAAAAAAGAAAAAGAAAAAAAAAAGAGAAGGATGGAGGAGAGAAAAAAAAGAAGGAGGGAGGAGGGTTGGGTAAAGAGAAGAGTGTTAATTGTGAAGAATTACGCTCCATTTCTGAGCTTTTCCCACAAACATAAACAGACACAAACAGAGAGAATGGAGCCATAAAAACAGTTACAAAAGCAGCCTGTTTTAGATAGTATTAAAAGATACTAAGTAATTTCAAATAATCTGCACTTAATGTGGAAAATCCTGCAGCAGATATCCAGCATTTTCCCAGAAAAAAACAACTAATTAGGGTGAAAAGCAACTACCACCACTTCAATTCATCCTTCCTAAGTCCTGCCCCTTTTTTCTCTGTGCCTTAATAACAGTTCTAACTAGCAGGATAATCTACATCAATCCTATATAATCTCATTGGTTGTGTCAAGAAGCGTATCCCTAACAAAACTTTAACCCTAACCAAGTGTTTTTGTCCCTAAACCTAAACATTTTTGTGCGACTGACGCATAATGGAGAACCTGGACACAGCATTGATGCTCAGCCTTAACTTAACTTCCAAAAAACTGCCCTACTGCCCGAAAAGCATTTTCCTCATAAAGCGCCATTACACAAGAGACACCTCAAACTGCAAACAAGGTCAATAATGACTCTTTCTATTATGATTTTTTGATCAGTGGAGGATTTATATTTGTAAAACTTTCCTAGAGTGAAGAAAAGCGATTGAGAAATCAGCGATACTGAAGAAATAAACCCAGAAGCTAGAAAAAACTTTTTTCCAATTCCGATAATTACTGGACTGAATATGTGCCATCTTTGCACCTGGTATCCTGTGTATAAAACATCCCTATATACAGTACGTATATGTCGCTTTTACAGGTCTGCCAGCAGGTTCTTTCATCCATCTTCTAAATTTGGTTTTCTTTTCAACATATAGGAGTGTCGCATATCCAAGCAGAGGAAACTGGAAAGGAGAAATGTGACTGAGGTTCACCTGAGCCTGCTCGACTGTTATTGGAGCATATCAGAGTTAAAAAGGGGCGGGACTTAGGAAGGGTCAACAACCCCCGTGACAACATTCTTATTTATCTAGCCTTTTAACATCCTGCCAATCATCTAGCTGCCATTTAGAAATCAGCTCTAATTCTGAAATAAGCCAAATAAAGTATAAACCAGTAACAGAAACCAACAATAATTTGTCCGTCATGGAAATAAACTAAATACCACACATACTTGTTACCCCCAAGCAGCCTATAAATCGCATATCTCCTGCTTCTCACTGTGTCCTGTTGTTTCCTGATTTAGACAGACTAGCACCAAATAAAAATTCAGATGATTTTTCTGATGTTTTTCGCCTCATTAGATGAGACAGTACATAAGCACACATGGATGGAGAAGCTCCCACGTATCGCGGCGCAGGACAAATGATTGACAAACGGGCTCCGCACCAGCATGTACAGAAAAGCAATTCAAAAATATATGGAAAGGCCCCAAATAACAAGTTTTATAGAGCCAGGAGTCACCTGTCTGATCCCAAACCTTCTACTGATGCCATTAGTATTCAATAGAGCACTCAGTCTAAGTATTGAGGTCTTGGCGATTAGATAAGCAAAGTCAGTTAGATGCAGCAGAGGTGACTGAGATGAAAACAGAGAGATGGAGGTGAAGTAAATATGGAGGGGAGCGGGGACGGAGGGGTGAGTTGGAGGGCGGACGTGCCTGATTCCGTGAATGTTCTTGATGGCGTAGCTGATCTCCTTGCGGAGCTCTTTCTCATCAAACTCCATCTGCAAAACAAACAGGGACAACAGGGACAGATCACATCAGAGATCAGGTCAACTTTTCTCTTCTTGTTCCTGCACAGATTTCCAACTGCAGTATCAGCAAGTAAAATGCCTTTCTTAGCTTATCAGTGTCAGTCTGTCAAACTGTTAATGCTATATACTCATTATACTATTTAGTACAACAATAAATAATGAGGAAACAAGGAGAACTGCACATGGGCATGCACTAGTTTCCAACTCAGGACTGAGGATTGCGATGCTGTAAGCATCACGCAAAGAATGACACAAAAATTCACAATTCAAAATCACAAAATTTGGAGACAGGTAGTTTTCAACTGGACATAAAGGGTGTGAAAAATGTAATCTGAAAAGTAACTAGTAACCAAACGCTGACAAACAAATGTAGTGGAGTAAAAAGTACAAAATGTGTCTCTCACATGTAATGGAGTAAAAGTGTGCAGTACTTGTGTAAATGCATTTAGTTCCATTCCACCACTGGTTTTGAGAGAATCTTCTCATCTGACTGAATGATATGAAAGGATTAAAATGCTGCATAAATACTTTTTCAGACGTTATTTGACAGAGTCACAAGCTAAATTTATTGGGGTTTATAACACATTTTTTTCCATTTAATTTTTTAGATTTAAAATGTCTCTTTTTGCTTCCATTTTGCAAACCGTATTCACACTTTTCCCCCATGGATTTGACTCATTTTGCATATATTCTGCATTGGATGTGGGTTATATAAATATTCCTATTTATTTCAAATCTGTTTTTAATCTAAAGTGCATCACTTCCATTTGCTGCAGTGCCTCATTCTTTCCCACCTTCCCCAGAAAAGTTTCATATTTCATTTGCAGCAATTATTATAAACATATAAAACACTTTTTTTTTCTGAGTTATCAGTCTGGTTAGGAAGGAACCTGCTCTGTCCTCTCAGGGGGAACCCGGCCTCAGTCACAGACAGTAAGTTTTATATCCTCAGAGGGAGTGCAAGAGAGGACGGAGGAGAGGGATGGATGAATGGAGGGAGACGAAGGGAGTGAAGGGTAAAAGGGTTAACTGAGAGAGAAAGTGAAGAGTAAGAGTGGGGGTGAGGTAAAAGGCTTTGCAGAGGCAGAGGCCGGGGGAGGTGGACGAAGGGAGGACGTCCTTGAGTTAAAGATAATATGAAAGGTGAACGGACAGGATGTGGGGGGAGGGACGAAATGTGGACATATGATGACGGAGTGGGAGAAACAGAAGGACGAAGGTGTGGTGGGGGAAGCAAGAGTAAAGAGACGACGTTGGGGGAGGTTGTTAAACAGAAAGGGAGGAAAGGGAGGAATGTTTGGGTCAGAAAAGACCAGAGTCCTGAGGGAGACAGGTGAGACGTCACGATGTTTGTCATGAAGCAAAATATGCTTTTTCTTCCTTCGTTATATTTTAAACACTCCAATATAAAGATTTTTCCTTCTTTAGTCGCTGTGGATCAATTTCTGACTGTAATATGAACATGCTTTTTGTCAAATAAACACTGATAATTTTCTTTTCCGCAGAGTAAACCAGCTCTAATGCCACAAATAAACACAGAACAAAAATCTTAATCCGTTAAATGTTCCAAAGAATTTGGGATCTTCAGTATCTCTCGTGCAGAAATATTTACAGCTGTTGAACAGACGTGTTTTGGGGTCGAGTGGTTGTGCCAAAGTCTGCAAAATCAGATTTTTTTTTGTTTTTCGTTTTTATTTTAATTGGAAATAGCTGCCACAAACTGGTCTGTTTTGTGTAAAACACGTAGAACAATCCCATCCATTACCTCTTGGGGTTTTAAGGGTCAAGCGTTTCACTGAGTGTCACCATCTCTTTTTTCTCCATTTATTGAATGTGTTATTAAAAGCAAGAGAGCTGAAAGAATACGTAGACTAAACTACACTGCAATGATCACTAATTTTGTGCAAACCATGTTGTTATTTTGAAATAGAGAGCAAAGAGAAGTATTTCTAATTACATCTCTATCAACAGTAATTTTCAAAGAAAGTTAAAAAGCACTTCAATAAATATAAATATGTTAGATTTCTTATTCCACTTCTGGGGGCATCAGTTGCTTTTGCAAAAATTTATTATGCATTAATGTCTTATTTTAATGGTTAATTAATAATCAGTGTGTAGGATTTTAGCGGCATCTAGTGGTGAGATTGTAGATTACAACCAGCTGAATACCAGCGTGCCTCACCCTCCCCTTCCAAGTGTGGAGGAGAAACTATGGCAACTGCAAAAAACACAAAAGGCCTGTCTTTTTAGAGCCAGTGTCTGTTTTGTCCATTCTAGGCTACTGTAGAAACATGGCGATGCAACATGGCAGCCTCCTAAAATATAAAGGATATAAAGGGCTCATTCTACGATAAAAACACAACAATTCTTATCTTCAGGTGATCGTACGCTAATGTAAACATACTTACTAATATTATATTCCATTTCATCCATATTCTGCCAACAGTAAATCTCACACATTGGACCTTTAAGGTTTAAATGAGATTATACTATCTTAAATTCTTTAAGCTAAGTACTATATTTTGAGATATTAGAGATATTTGAGATATTAAAGCTGGTGAGAGTCTTTTTTTTATTTATCAAAAAGTGAAATTTAAGCTTCAGTTTTCCACCCCGTAATTTCCAGAAAGGCTCTAAAATAAAACAATCAAGCACAACATCTGGCAGACGCGCACCTTGACCAGTTCGAAGGGGAAGCGTTCGTGGAAGATGCGGTTGATCCTGGCACCGCCCGATAGCTCGGCTGTGTCGATCTGGTCCCCGGAGCCCTCTATACACTTCTCAAAGTCCACAGAGAACTGCTGCACCATCCTGCAAACAAACAACAATGATGTTATTTATCAGATACAATGGATAAACGTTAAAAGTCGCATAACTCGTCTTTCTTTAAAATTGTTTATTTTCAAATTAACTGACTTATTAATGGCTGTAACTGCATTTTAGCTGGAAATGCTTTGGTTACATTTAAAAGAGTTTATACCACATTAAACAGCTGGAACCATGACTCAAATCAACTCAATCAATCATCAATTTAATAGCTGTCAACTAATTGATTAATTGATTAATTGTTGTATCTCTTGTCAGACCCTGCTGCACTTTGCACAGCCTGGAAGACCGTCACGCAAAAATCTGCCGTTTCTGTTGCTATCAGACTCATTTATCCATCATACAAAGCTGACTTATCTGACCCTCCTTCCTGAGAAAAACAGAGTAAATTAACTTATTTTCACTGTGACCAAGAAAATTGTCGGGCGCCAGATTTCGGCCTGCAGGCTGCAAGTTGAGTATGACTGATCTACTGTGTCTACTCACTGGAGCAGAGCCTTGGTCTTGCGAGACGGATCGTCAGGTCTGAAGTTCTTGTACTCCTCCACCTCCTTCTCGATGGAGAGAAGCTGGCTCTGCAGTTTGGCCCGCAGGTTCGGCAGGGTGTCTCGGATGTGGTTGGTCAGTTGCTGCGCGGGTCAAAGGTCAGAGTTAGATCACTGGGAGTACGACGAACATGCTCATAAGCCCACAATGACTGCTTTTGTTTGACAAAATATTGTCCCAGAAATAACTGCAATAATATTATTGTCATTTTAAGACCGCTTATGCCGCTGATGATAATATACTAGCAATATTAAACGTTTGGCACAGGGGCATAGAGAGTCATGAATAGTTATTGCCACTTTATTTGAACAAAGTCGACAAATTGGCTCGTTCACGTTACGTGACGTCACGTTCACGTGGCTTAAGCCCAAAAATGAACTGATTCTTCCAAAGTTTGGCTGGAATTATGCTGTCGTTGGGAAAAACACAACACAACTCAAGCCTCAAGTAACTTATATTAACTTCACCTGGTTCACTGATGCTGTGTGTGACAAAATTAATATGGGAAATCTTGCAGGATCGTAGATGTAACTGTGACAGCAAGAAAGGAGATAGCCAAACACTGACAGGAGTCAACAGATAAAACAAATATAGCAAACATAAGAAAATGAGTCCGAGTTATGTTCATGTTTGGCTAGCAAGTTTCAAAGTTGCTAATGCTAACACAAAATCTATGGTCTTAAAAAATGCATCTTGGTATCTCCTTCTTGTCTTCCATGACCATAACTTCAGCCGTTGTCTTACGTTCCCCAAATTCTTTCACTTTCAAGGGACTATTATAGGTCCCTTAAAGATTTTCGGAGGAAAATGGTCACTTACGATCCTCTAGCAACGGTAAGGGAACATTTATAAAACAGTAGCAGTCGTAAAGGTAAGTAAGGGTGAGCACTTAGAGATTAAAGCATTCTTATGGTGATTTTATGAAACTCATTTTTTCCTAAGGCATCCTTAGATGAAAGTTTAAAGGACATGTTTAGCCTGTGTGGTTTTATGGAACCAGACGCTGCTGTTTATTCTGGCTTCATGTTGGTTAAAATGTGAGAGACATTTTTATGCAAAAAATGCAGTTAAACTCAACAGAAAATACTGAGGTCATCAAAAATTATCGAGGAACTTAACTTGAACACAAATACTTTTTTTTTACAGTTTGCACAGTTTAACTCCCCAAAGAATATCTTGATTATAATCATGAGACAGTTCAGGTCTGCAGCATTAAATAGGGTTACCGTTTCAAGTTTGTGCAAGATGCTGATTCACTCCCTCCTAAATCCTAACACCCAGACTCAGCCTCAGTGGGAACGAGATAAAGGAGGAATATATATATATATAGTGAGGTCATATATGTATATATAGTGAGGTCATGTCCATATATTGTTCAATAAGTTGACAATGTTGCTCTTTTACGCACCTGATTGAGGACTTTCTGGAGGTAGGGGGTGCCCATACGGTCGGCCAGGTGTCTATACGCAGGGTGGGAGAGGAAGAACTTCCTCTCAGCACCCATAGCAGCATTGATGTCCTTCTTGCCATCGATGTCCTTCTGGCTCCTGTTCACCACACCGATGTAACCTGTTGGACGACAGACAAGAGTCCCTCGGACATTAACAAAGAATGCAGTCGGAGAGATTTGCCGAAAACGAGATCCAACTCTTTTTATCACTTCTTGGAATTTGTGAGAGCACACTGGAATAGATTCAACACTTGAGGCCTGCCTGGTAATTTGACTGGAAGATAATATACCCTTGCATTACTAGAGCAAAATCTGGGATCGTTGCTGCCGGGCTCTTATTTTCTACACATGAGCTACGTTTGAACGGCCAAAACACAAAATGAACAGCCCCTCCAGGACCAAACCGCTTAAAACTGTGTTTAATAATGTTTAGCTGAAGAAAACCACATTTTAGGAGACGTTGGGGTTAAAGTAAAGAATATAGACGGAGGAAGAAAAGGGGAAGGAAGGAGGAAATACATGAATAAAAGTCTTATTGTGTGTGTCCAAGTTTTTTAAAAGAGAAAAAGAAAAACAACCAGGAGGGTTCAGGTCACACGGATCTCATTTCACCTCCAGTTAAGTTTTCTCATGCATCACCCGGTTAAAGGCTGTTTCATGCTCTATAACTAATGCAACTGTGAGCCAGCAGCCTTGTAAATGTGAGCATCCACGGCATTAAACGGAGAGAAAAAGCGAGAGGGAGACGGGGAGGGGAGGGGGGGAAAAACATAGAAAAAACAAAGGACATGGAAAATATTCAAAAGTACATGCCTGGGCTCTAACCAAGTGCAAATGGAAAAGAAAATCACCACATCAGCACATTGCAGCAAAGGGCAGCTCACAAGATACATGCACGCTCTTTTCCAGGACAGTGTTTTTCTTCTTTCTGTGTTTCTTTCTTACTTGGTACTGTTTTATTGCACCTCCTTTCCTCCATCCATCTGTCCTTTTTTTCTGTTTTTTTTTTCTTCTGTTTTTTTCTTTTTGGAGCACTGACCATCTTTGCGTACAACTGCCTTATTACCACAAGAGGGAAACAGTGTGTCATTGTGAGGGCCCTGAAGTGGAGAGAACGAGTACTTTGTGTGTGTGTGTGTGTGTGTGTGTGCACTCACCCCTCCTGAGTGGAAGCAGTTTATTCTCCAGGATCTCTTTAGCGTCCGTCCCCTCGTCCATCAGGTCCAGCTTGGTGATCACACCGATGGTCCTCATACCTACACGCACAAAAAACACAGACCACAATGAGACGCACAATCCTAAAAACGGAACTGAAAACTAAACAGGAATGCCACAAATACAAATTTTGATTTTAACTTTCTGTCACTGGTGGAAAACATATTTAAACATATACAAATTGGAGATGCATATACCCTTACACGTGTTTTAACACACACTCTTTTCATGTCCGTATCCATCAGGGAGTATCCTCAGTTTGTAAAGTGCAAAAGTTAAGGCCCCAAATCTGTTTAATCTCTTTTTAATCACTTGACCAGTGTTTAGATCATTTAACAATATCACAGTCTACAAAAGCTACGAACGTCAAATTTTATACATACAAAACTACGGGCCCACACAGAATTTTAAATTCTACACAGATGCAGTATTTTAGAGCATCTGAAAAGGTTTTAGGTTTGAGTGTCATGTTTTCATCTTTGCTCTCAAAAAGGTCCAACACCTTACCAATTATTTATTTACGTATTTGTTTGTATATGTGTTAAAGTGGTAATGCTTCGGCAATAAATGATTAATGGTTATAGGTTCCACAAATTGATGTTTGCTTTCACTGCTCCACATTGAACTTTGCATTTTACTGTTATTATACATATTACTTTACATCACAGGATCATTGCTACTGAGGGGCTTAATTTCAATTAGTTTAATAATAAAAAATAACATTTATTTGCGTAGCATTTTTCAATACAAAGTTTTACAGTGCATCACAGTGAAAGGAGCAAAAAAAAGACCACAAAACATTAAAACCGTGGAAATGATGATGGGATAAAACAAAGTAAAATGTGAAAAAAAGTGATATGGCACAGAAAGAGCACTTCATGCAGAAATATAGTTATATAGTTTGGGGTTCTTGATAGCAAATGCACCATCTGCTTTAGTCTTTGGTGGATTTGCAGACTGAGATTTGTTGCAGGATCTGTGAGCGACCTGCAGATATGCAGGCACGTATGGGCACAAAAGCTCACAAATGTAAACTGAAGCATGGGGTGCTTTATAAGCAAAGAGTAAAACTTTAATATCAATTGCACTTTATATACTTTTAGAAAAAAAATACAATATTTCTCACTGAAACACACTGAAGGAGTATTA